>CAAKHD010006914.1:14772-47541 GCA_901007705.1 Fistularia tabacaria | reverse complement strand
AAAATACTGATTATTTGTACACAAAATCCATCCTCCTTTCTTTCCTCAAGAAGAGTCCAATTACTCTGTCATACAGATTATCCACGCGTTTCAGTTCCATCAAGAAGTCCTTTTCTATCGCCATCGAAGCTAATGCTGAAAGTCGAGCCTGCCCTGTCATATTTCTGGCATAAGTTTTAATTCGCTTTAGGCCTGAAAATGTCCGCTCGACAGAAGCAGACGTCCCACTAAACACTTTATTAGTGGAAAGGTAGTAATGTAAATCCGTGTTGCTCTCAGCAATGAGAGAAAGAAGCTCCGCATAGTTTCCTCTGTTTTTAGATCCAGCGCTTTCATCGTGTCCCCGAAATGAAAGTTCCTGCTTGCCCAAAAAAATGACACGTCTATCAGTCTTTTAAAGATTTCCCTATTTTTCTTCACCTTTTCGTTGTGGAGCTCCGTTTCCCTGCGTAGATGCACTCTGGTTTCTCCAAAAGTTTTTGAAAGCACCGTTGCTTGTAAGTGTCCGCCAGTGCTTTGGTGTCTCGTTGCTGCCTTGGTTAGGCAAGTCAGATTTACAAACCCAGTGTGGCTCCAAACACCATGTCGATCAGTGGCAAATAACAGGCACTTCCAGCAATACAATTTGCAGTTTTCCTCGGAGCCTGTGAGCCAGGGGTACCGCTCGTAGTTTGTGGACTGAAAGTGGCGGACAAATCCTTTTCCCGGCTGTGACAGGCTTGCTAGCTTCGGAGTTGCCCAACCTTTCTTAACGATGTCCATCTTTTCTTGAAAAGTCCGTCTTGAAAATGACTTTGACAATAAATCTGCAACAAAATCCATGTCTTCTCATCCTTCAGCCATTGTGGGTTGACAAAACAGCTATTAAATCAACAAAACTATATTTTTGTTCGTGCAGCCCGCTACAGATGCAGTTTGCTAGCTGTGGCTAGCACACTCTCTTGACTATCCAATCAAAGGGTGTGAATACGCTGACGTTTACGCCTGCTAGAGGGCCTTGGTGTCGCCAACTCAAAATCTGATTGGTTGAAGCAACAGTTTGCTCGACACTTTAATGCTACAGGGCCCGCAGAACTGATTGTGAAGGCCTCCGGGCAGATTTCTTTGAACCGGGCAACATATGATGGCTGAAATGTGATCGGTTAAATGCTTTAATATGAAAATTACATCTGGAAGCAGCGTAACCAGGAGAAAAGCTATGAAAGGAAGTGGATAGACCATTTGGAATTATTAAGTTTTCATGGACAAAATATAATTAACATCAGTCTGTGATTCAGATATTTTTTAGGCCAGCAGAGAAGGCCTTGCAGGCCCTGACGGCCCACCACTGGTATATTGTCAATCTGTCTATCACCACTGTGACCCACACCTGGATAGTCAGTGGGACAGTGAATAAGGGAATGAATTGAATGTTCATCATTAATTACTGAAACAATATAATTATGACAAAAGCTCCGTTTTGTGACGTGTTGGGTTAAGCTAGATTGAATTTAGTAAACTGTTTCTAAAAGGCATCCCTTATTACTTGACTACTGACTGTGTCTTAGATAATCAGACTGACTCGGCCTCTGGACTCCTGGCTGGAACATGTTAACTTTGCCCGTCTCTTCAACTACCTATCTGATCATGAAGTACTGCTGGTGTTTGCCTCTGCTGTCCTCGAGAGACGCATCATCTTCATCGCCGATGAGTTGGGGTACTACTGTACAAACTAAGACACACACACACACACACACACACACACACACACACACACACACACACATATGTACGCATATTCAGACACATATGTGTGTATGTGTAATTATGTCACACTTTGTCATAAACTGTCAAACATTGGCACACACTGTGCATCAATGTGTGTACACACATTGATGCACATAAATCTTTACATTGATGCACTCTTAGACAAACTAACTGTGAAACATAGACTGTCACACAAAGACACACTCTTTTTCACACACCAAAACGTGTGTAAACAAATGTTTACAAATGGAATTTCAGAGTCCTGCAATTGCATGAATAACCACATTGAATTCAGGAGTACCCTGGAGCTTGAGCAGTATCACAGGAAATCAACATGAGCTGAGAAGAGAATGTGGGTGTTATTTGGCATGGTTTCTCTGTAGCACATTGTCACAGGTAATCCATGCTGTGGCGGCACTGCTCTACCCCTTCATCTGGCAGCACACCCTCATCTCCATAGTACCCAAGATCTTGATCGATGTGGTAATGGCTCCCACACCCTATTTGCTGGGGGTCCAGAAACACCTGCTGGATCAGGTCACAGACCAAAGTGATGTGAGTTGTTCAGGAGATAGACCTTGAGATGATTTGAAATTTAAAATTACTTTAAAATTGCTTGAATACTTCTTCTGGTCAAAATTCTAATACTTATTTTTTGATAAGATGGTAATGAAGAATAACTCAAAATGTGTAGAAATCACTGTCTGTCATGTAAAGATGTCAATGTTTTTGCTAATTTGCTAAGTAATTTTTTCCTCAGCTAATTTATGTTCATTTGTGTGTGAAAATGTCAAACAAAAACTGTTTACATCAACATAAAAATCATCCCAAATACAATATTGTACAATTTATCTTCATATCAGCTAGTTATGTCCTAAATATGTGCAAAAGATGCTAAAAGTAGCAAAAAGGTTAAGAGATATCAAGTAATGACACCAAATAAAGAAAAAAAATCTAATTAAACTGGAAAAAAAATCACTTGTGAATTTGTGAAAACCAATGGAAAAAAAATCAAATACCCGAAAATTATTGTCTTAAACCTGGTGGGACCCCTCTTCGAGCTGCAACTTTATCATTAACCCAAAATTTCTCACAATTGCCTGATTAGCACCTTGCATGGCAGCCATTGATATGTGAAATGTCTGTGTGAATGGGTGAATGTAAGTTTGTGTAAAGCGTTTTGAAAATACTGTTTAAGTGAGAGACCATCCATTTACCATTTACACGGACTTAAAAAGATATCAACCAAATTTTTGCTGAGGAATTAACCTAAATCATGAAGTCATTACCTAAAAAACAAAAGACAAAATTACCTCAAACTGATTGTATAAAGTGATTAAATAAAAAGCTTTCAGCAATCCACAAATTTTAGAAATTTTCAAGAAAATTTCCGAATCTAGATTTAATTAGAAAGATCTAAATTTTATATCATTGTTACACAACATCAAAATTCTGAACAGTTCCATATGAAAAAAGCCCTCAGTATTTGTGCACACATAAATGCTCTGCCCACTTCAGGACAAAGAGCAAGTCAGGGGTACACAATGAGTCTGGCTCCTTGGTTTTAGTGTGACAAACTAAAAGGTTTGAAAGGCCTAGTTTTCGAAGTGAAGTTAAGATATATATGTAATTTTGTCTTGATAGCTGCTGATGGTGGACCTATCTGAAGATAAGAAGGAGACATTCATGTTTTCAGTAAGAGATTAGAAGTTGTTTGTCAACAAAACTTTGCACAAATACACAGTAAGACAAGTGATATTTCACTGTAGAGGAAAAATGTTTTGCTTTGTATGAACGTGTTCAACACTGTTGAAACAAAGATAACATATGATATGTGGCCTCTCCAGATCGGGGACGAAAGCTCCATCTTGCCTCCAAAGCTCCAAACTGAAATACTAGATGCTCTGAGTCACAGACAGGAAAATTCCTGTAAGTCGAGGGTGCATCAGGGACTCTTGACTTGTGAATATGAAAAGAAAGGAGTAATGAAATGTGTTTTTACTCTCCCAGCGTCAGAGGAGCTTAACCAGGTAGTGTCAGAGGCATTCCTGCAGTTCTTTGTGAAAACCGTGGGTCACTACTCATCCTATGTGAAATACAGTTCTGCCCAGGGAAGGAGGGTATTTGAAAAGAAACGTTTCTACAAGGCCGTTGAGTCCAAGACTACACGGCATTTTGTCAAGAAGTTCATCCAGACACAGATGTTTGACCTATTCATCCAGGAGGTGGAGAAGCAGCAACCTGGTCCCCAGCAGGGTGAGAACCTCCATCAGCCCTTGACTTTAAATATCACCAGGTTTTTTTTACCACACTAGGCTGTCTTAAAAAACAATACCCACATTACAAAAAAATCAATCTTGTGTGTAAACAAATTATATTGAATGTTGTTACAAATTACCATAATATTTGCAAAAAATCTTTAAAAACTAAGAAGAAAGCTCCCCAAAAATCAGCAGGAAAATTAAAACAAAATCAGCAAAAAATTGGTTGAAAAATTGACAAGACACTCAATAAAACTCTAAATGTTTCCCATGTACAACTTCAACGTAACAAGAATCACAGATTAAAACACTTCGCTACACTTCACAAAGACAGACCCTGTCCCATAGATAACCTTTTATTCCACTGACACACACTGCTGTTGCATTGTTTCATGTTTCTGTATGAATGACATAAAACAATGTGATATCTATCACTGAAAACTAACATTGATTAACTTATTGCTGATTTTTAAATAATTTTTTACTGACTTGTTATTGGGGTTTTCAAATTATATTTTTATTAGTTAACCTAAGCAGTGCCAGTTTGAAAGATAATTTGATTTTAAGAAGTGAAAAATTGGATCATAAAATTAACAAGAAAAAATACATTACCAATTGATCAAAAATAATTATACTTATCAATGGTATGTTTCAGGATGTAGAAATAAAGTTATGTATCACAACTTTCGATATTATGTTGGAAAAAATGTAAATACTATAAATTATATTACATATTTGTATATTATCCAAGTCTGGGGCCAATTCCATGTAAATGTTTACTAGTGCCACTGAAACCAACTTGTTGTCTTCCATGGTCAAGTGAATAAAGGGTGTAATTTCCTCCCATAGGAATATTTCACAAAAAAATCATGGAATTCCAGGAGAAGAGAAATGTCAAGACAAAGAAACACTACCCCTAAGCTTGAGTGCCTTACTGTATAAATCAAGTGTATAGGAAAAGATGTTAACATTGCAATCTGCGTTTTTGGTTGTATTACCTGATAATGTATCAAAGTGTGACTTACTGTTGCTGCTACTCCATGACACACTGGCAAACTGAGTTATCAGGGTCTCAGGTTCCCAGCCTGTTTCACAGTCTCACTGACAGGCATGAAGATCATTTCAGATAAAGATTTTTTTATTTTATAGACAGTCTTTGCTTGGGAAGAAACTATACTGCAGTGCTTTGTAGCCTTTTATGCATGAGTGTGTGGTCTGCTGACCTAATTATTTCCCCGTTCATGTTACTGACTTGTCGTGAACATAACTGCATGCCCCTTGAAATGACCATGATTCAGTAATTAAGGCAGAGTTATTAGTTCACTCTTAGTCAATACATATAAACTGAGAGTTGTTTATCTTTTTTTACCTGTTAAAACATGTGTAATTGTTTGAGTAATTGATCATTTTCAATTTCTTCTAGCCAGTTGGAATCACTTGGGTGTAAAAAAAAAACAACTTAATCATCATCTGGACATGAAGTAGTTTTGCATATAAGATGTTGCAAAATGGAGACACAGGGTTTATTTTACTGTTTAAATTTAAAGATTTTTGAATCAAACACCTTAACGACCTTTTTTTTGCCCAGGCTCTTCCTTCACCTGCTGCCAATAGTAGCGCGTTTGGCCTACCTCGGGCTGCAGTGTACGATGATCAAGTCCCAATGTCCTTAAATGAGTGCTTCCTGATTTGCAGCCTTCAGCATTGTAATTAATAATAGGTGTAAATTATGTTTCAAATTTTCACAAGCTACAAATGGTAATTAACATAAAGTGAAGTTTAAAGTAATTGAGTTTGTGTATGTTGTCAACTTTTGCTTATGGGTGTAATAAAAAGTAATCCCATTTTTACATTGGCCACTGTTTTGATTGTTCAATAACTGGTAAGACGAAAAAAATGTCAATATGATTGCAAAAGGTACATGTTAAGTCAAGTTTAAAGTGAAAAAAAAATGTTCTTCAGGACAAGATTAGTGAAGCAAAGTGTTGTTATATGAAAACTATTCAGCCCACAGCTGCAGTGGAAGAGGACTGCCTAAGTGAACGTAGTATGATCTATTGGTTTGCTGACACCTATTTTGATAGATGTTTTTGGAATGTCACTAAACAGGTCAGTATGTAATGTCATGGGGTGGATACAGAATGAGAACCGAAATGCAGGGGAAAAAAATTACAGCCGAGAGAAAAAAAAGATTAAGGATAACAGTGAAAAGTGTAAATGTGAGAAGCCTTGATGAAAAACAATAAGCGGGAGGACTGGGAGCACAAAAAGGAGAAGTGGGGAGATGAGTATTTGACAAGATGTAAGTGATCACAATTTACACTGGAAATAAGAAGAGGAAAAACAATACAAAAGGAAGCTGTTTCTCTTGGAACAACAAAATGTACAAAGACAAAACAACTGACAGAAATGCAGGAGACCTTAAAATAGAACAGGTCATTCCACCTGGAGTAGAACATAAAGAAAAAAAAAATGACATGATTATATGTAAAAAATACTAACAAGATTAAACATTGTTGCAGTTCAAAGTAAATCACGGACACAGAAAATAGGGAAATTTCAGAACATTCTGCTTAACCAAGTTAACGAAAAAAAGAACCAACCTTAAGGTCATAAAAACTAAATTCTGCAAACTAAAATGAAGAAATAGATAGACTATAGCTTCTAAAACTAAGAATTGATACCCAAATTAAGGTAAAAATTTGAATTTATATTTTACCAAGTTGATAACATCTTGCGTGTCACATTTGCCCAATATGTAACATGCAGGAATAGGAGAGATGTGGCAATAGGAACTACTTTGTTATCTAACGTAGTAGTGCTTTTGGGGGGCCTTCAATTCAGCCGAGGAGGGCATTCACGGGTCGGGAGTTTCTGGCTCGAACCACTAGGTGTCTACTAACCGTCCAACTGATGGTGAAGCACCATGATGTTGTCAGTAGACGAAGAAGCAGCAGACACCGCGCCTCTTACCAACGTAAGCGAACTAACATTAGACTCAGTAATATAGAATGAAAGGCGAATAAGGGTATTTTGGAGATTTCACTATAACCAGAAATTTCACTTGTGCATTTAAAGCAAATTCATCTAATTGACTTTTTTCCCTAAAAAAACAAAAACAAACTCGAGTTACTTTGTCAAATATGTGGCTAACGCTAACGAGCTAACTTTACCCGAGGCTGTGAGATTTGGTCAACTTGAGGCGTCAAGTAAATCCAAATGCAAATGTGGACTTTCTGGTCAAAACTTTCCAAGTACAATTGGCTTCAGGAATTATCATCTGGCGCTTGTGTAAGATATCCATTTGTATTTCGTAGACATTCTGGGTCAAAAGATGAAACTTGACACACTTTACTAACTATGGCTAACTAGCTAGGAAGGAAAAGACTGTTGAGGGCACGTTTGTTGACAGCAACGTTTTGAATAACCTCATTAACTTTCATTCATATTAAGGTGAAACTACAGTCTGTGTTGAATTGATCACTCAAGTGACGTTAACATTACATTACCACCTCAGACTACAACTTCGGTGACGTTTACCTAGTGCTACGTGCTGGTGAGACTTCATTGCAATTGAGTGTATCTCAAAACCGAGACGTTAAACAAATCCCGTCTTGCCACATATCCTTTGTACATTTTACTGAAGGACTCTCCAAATGAGGTTATTTATTATTTCGTAAACTCATACGCCAAATATAAATTGATTATGAATCGGTCTTAAATGTATTTCAATTAAAGATAACTGCCAATTCTGTAGAAAGGGTTATTTTAATGCTTTTCATTTTCACGTGCTGTCAGGCTGTCCAGTTTTTTTAATAGTTGCTTCTGAAAAAGACAGTTTCGGCCGCGCAAAAAGAGACAATTTCAGTCACTCGCAAGTCTTTCCTTGGAGTTTTCTACTATCTTTCCAGTGACAAATGTTAAATTCCTGTCTTAATGGGGGAGGGTTGTAATATATATATCACATAGATGTTCATGTTATTCATATAGAGCAGTTGATAATTATCTTTAGTAGGCCTTAACAAATGTTGGCCCAAAATTTCTCGAATGAACATCACACAGATGAACCTTAATTTTTCCCTTCAGGATCGAAGTTTTATTCTATTTTTACTGTTTTTCTCAACTGGAAGTTGATAAGACCTTTTACATGTATATAATTAATTATCTCCTCAGTCAAATGCTGATACTCTGGTACTTTGGTTTAGTCACTATTAATGATTAAAGAGGAGGTCATTCAAGATTTCCTGAATTTATTTAACCTAGAATAAGGCTGTAACCTTAACTGTTGATTATTTTCTCAAGTATACGTTCTAAAAAAAAATTGGGGCCTTCATTTTTAGCCTGTCTTGGTGTCTCGATCTACTTTTTATTCTGTTGTGTTTATCCTTTTATTTATTTATGTATTTATTTATTTATAATACTATCTTATTAACAAATAGATGTGGTTGCTATATTTTTGGTTGATTAGGTTGTTAGCAAACAAAACAGAAGTCAAAATGCTGATGACGGTTTACCAAAGCCTATTGGGTCATGGTTGTTTTGTACTAAAAGTCTGTGAGCAATATGTGCTCCGTTCACTTTCATAAATGAACAAAGAAACTTGGAACCATCCATATGTTAATAGCCAAGGCTATTGAGCCTTTTTCATGTATTTATTGATGTCATTTTACCATTATGAAAGTATTCTGAGGGCTGAGCCACCTTTTTGGCACAGTGCCACAACCAGTTGTTTTTTGTTTAACCAGTTCCTTTTTTTTCTTCAACACCTCATAGTGCAGTGGATTATGTCATAGATGTATACACATAAAATGCCACGAAGCACACAGACTTGGCTAAGGTCTTTGTTGCACAAAGCCGAATTTTGTAACAACAAAATAGTCTGCAGAGGAATAAGCACCAAAACAAGCGACTTCCCAATATTCATTTAAATGTCAACTTTAAAGCATATCAAACTTTTGAAGGTAATTTATTTAAAAACACATTAAATGTCTTCACAGAACTCATCAATATTTTCTGTTTTGTTATGTTTAACAGTTACTCCTTATCTTGTGGTCATTGGGTGATTTAACCTCAAAAGACTGATAGAGGTTTTAACTGACATTATACAGGCCAATCAAATTAATTAGATCATAAAACAAAACAAAAAGTATTGAGATGTCAGAAATAATCATCAGTTGATGCCATAATCTCCCTTACAAAGAATTTGTTGCTATTTCATATCATGCTAGTTGCCAGGAAATATTTGCTGCTCTGCTGGACTTGTTTCCCTTTGCAAGGTCCAGTTTCCTGAATAGACAAGGTGATACTGTCATAAATGTTTCGCTGAGTATAATTTGTTACCACGAGTCCTTTATCTACAGGTGTGTGTCAATAAGAGGTAGATAACCAAAACATATTTACATCAAAGAAAAATTTAATTATATAAAATCTTCCCTAATAATGTAGAGCGGCTCCTGCAATACTTTGTTATGCTTACATTGTTAGATTTTCAAAAGAAAAGTAAAAACCATGAAAAAATGTTTATCAAATTCTTAATGCATTGATTTTAGCATTTTTTTTAAATCTCTGTATCAGTTGCTTATGTGGCTAGGTACCTTTCTTTACATTGCTGTTTTTTGAGCTGATTGGTTGTAAAAATAGAGCATTTACCCTAAATGTGGTATTATCATTTTTAGTCTTTAATAATATGCCCTGAAAACTCTGTCAAAACACTGTCAGTATGACACCACCTGGTCGGTGATTACATAATGCCTTTTTTTTTTTTGCTGTTTTTTTTCTCAGAATAGGGCTGTCACTGTTCTGTTTACTGTTCAATGGCTTTCCTTCCTCTTTTTGACTAAAGAGTCATCTCATAGTTCCAATGACTTACAGTTCAATGCTAGATGAACTGATGCACTCTTACTTTACTCTGTAGTGTTATCAGGAATGTGAACAAACACATACAGTCTTGTATAGACAACTCCTCATCACCTGTGTGTCCTTCTAGGTAAAGCATGGCAATGACAGGCCAAAGCTCATGCTCATCCATGAGTAACCATACCAAAGAGCGTGTCACTATGGCTAAGGTGACTTTGGAGAACTTCTACAGCAACTTGATAGCCCAGCATGAGGAAAGAGAGATGAGGTAACAGAACCACGTCTGTCATTAAAACCTGATAAATACCCTCTGCTTCTAATTTTGCTCTTAACCTGGCAAATATGCAAATATGATCAAACACATTCTTTGTTTTGTGTGTTTGTGTTTTTTATCAATAAGTGTGCTTATAAAGCCACATCCTGTTATGGTGGAAAATATATAGTATAGACAAGGGGGCAGGTAAGTTTACATTCATTTCTGTTAAATGTTGCAAACAAGTGTTAGAGATTTGTGTTCAGTCTTTTGAAGAGCAGAGCCTTGTGAATCTGCTGTCGCTAACATTGTTAAGGCTTTAACTATTTAAATGGAATGAAAATAATGTAATTGTGCATCTCCCCCTTGGCTTTTGAATTTTTTTTCGATCAAATAAAACAAAATAACCAAAAAGTGACCCCTAGTTTACAGCTGTAAGTTTGTGAACCCAATGACCAATCCCATACTTGTAGTTCTTGGGCTGCTGGTGTCCAGTTTTGTCAATCCATCCTCAGCTTTGATCAAATAGATAACAAACCCCATCCGAGGCTCTTAGTCAGTGATCTGAAGACTCAAGCACATCATTAACTCAGAAGAATCTCTGTGATATTATCTATGTAATGTGACCTTGACTCAACTGGACTGTGCTGGTATTTTCAACATGTAATTTATTGTTGGCTGCTTTCCATAGCATTACAATAAACAATAATTTACTCTTTTAAAATCTACTTTTGTGTTCCTTATGTAATTAATTGTTTAGCTGTTTGGTCCACTGTTAGAACTAGGTCAAAATGCAAAACTAAATTCAACTAAATACAAATAACAAGAAATTTACACAACCTCTCAACAACAGTAGTATTTGGCAAAAAAATTGAAGAACCGACTCTTAAATTGCAAACTCAAACCTCACATGTGTAAACATGTATAATGTGATTGAGATTCAGGAAGCAGAGCAACAAACCTATTCAGCTTTACAAGCCTAATAAAAAGCAAGTGTGTTTATTTTTCAGACATGTTTGACAGTTTGTTACAAGGTGTGTGTCTGCGTGCGTGTCTTTGTGTTTAGCCTTAGTGTTGATTTATTTTTTTCTTGTAACTTAAATAACTAACATCAGAAGGAGCACTTAAGATGCTTGCTTATAATACAAAGGGGTAATCATGATAGAATTTTATTTTCAGGCAGCAGAAATTGGAAAAGGTGATGGATCAGGAGGGTTTGGCAGATGAAGAGGTTAGTGTCACCCAGCTTACCCAACCACAGCCATATATGTTTAAAGTTTTGCATTTAAATACTGTATGTACAAATAACAAACATTTCATATTAATGCTCTATTCTGTCCTGTAACTGATATAAATTAGCTTAAACCCTCAACTTCAAGAGAAACCAAACATTTTAGTGGATGTCAGTATTCATTTTAAACTGGGGAGAAGCATCACACAGACCAATAATGTCTGCTGTTATTATCGACATGTGTATCTGCAGAAACGCATCAGGCGTTCACAGCATGCAAGAAAGGAGACAGAGTTTCTCCGTCTAAAGCGAACTCGCTTAGGCCTGGAGGACTTTGAGTCCCTAAAGGTGATTGGCCGAGGAGCCTTTGGAGAGGTGAGGGCATTAAGCATAAATATTTGAGTGATGAATCGGGGGTAGTGTTTCTGCACTGATAGACTACCGTATTTTCCTCTAGGTGCGTTTGGTGCAGAAGAAGGACACGGGTCATGTCTATGCCATGAAGATCCTCCGTAAGGCGGACATGCTGGAGAAAGAGCAGGTGGTGGACTGTGCACGATGAAATTCTCCCTCTGTTGGATACAGTGTGACCCTTTTATGTTGGTTAGGTGGGTCACATCCGGGCTGAGCGGGACATCTTGGTTGAAGCAGACAGTCTGTGGGTGGTCAAGATGTTCTACAGCTTCCAAGACAAGATGAACCTCTACCTTATCATGGAGTTTCTGCCTGGAGGTACGAGCCTTACATTCGCCTATCTCCACAACTATACACATGAGCTGAGCTGGGAAACATGACTATCTATAGAATATTAAAAGAGCTGTTATGATTGAGGTCTTTGCTATCATTCCTGCAGGAGACATGATGACCCTGCTGATGAAGAAGGACACACTTACTGAAGAGGCCACACAATTCTACATTGCGGAGACAGTGCTGGCAATTGACTCCATCCACCAGCTGGGCTTCATCCACAGAGACATTAAGCCTGACAACCTGCTGCTGGACTCCAGGGTAACCACCATCACAGTGTTTGTAATTCATCCATGATATCATTTTGTCAATTAGACCTTAAACACATATAATTTGAATGGATGCTTTATTCATTAACTCTTTGCGTTTGATATTTTTCAAAATGTTGGCTATTCTCTCAATTATTTAAATAATTTCTTGATCATTATGAGGTGTACTTTTCCTTATTTTAGATCCTATTATAAGCATTGTTTTTCTATCATAATTCCTATATTTTCCAGAAATGCGTTCGGCCATTTTAGTATACTTTCTTTCCAGCAATCTTCTTATTGGTGGCAGTTTTAGCCCACTTTAAAAAAAAAAAAAAAGTTTCTCATAAATGTGATAACTTTTTACATATGGTTTAATAAGGAGGGATACAACCATCTTAATGTATACAGTGAAATTCAGTTGTTACTATATGTGCATGGGTGAATGTCTCTGCCTGTTTGTCAAGGGTCATGTCAAGCTTTCCGACTTTGGGCTGTGCACTGGGTTGAAGAGAGCTCATCGAACAGAGTTCTACAAGAATCTGAACCACAGTCTGCCCAGTGACCTCAGTAAGCAAAGTCAGGCAACCCCTTCCTCTTTCTTCATTCAATTTCAGTTTGCATGCAATCCAGCAAATCATGTTCATGGTACAATTGTTTTTATAGTTTTATTACCCTTGTAAGTAAACTCATTGAAGGAATTGAGGTGTATTTTCCCTGCAGTAATTTTCTCAAGAAATAGAATATTTTCAAGGAACTTAAACTTTCCACTGTGAATCAGGTTCAAAATTTTGTTCTGATTCCATTGAAGTCATACTAAAGATTCAGAAGTGTTAACTAGTAACGACTGTGTTTCTATTAACTACTGCTCATCCTCCACTAAGAGTGCTGAAGCCTGTCCAAGCTGTCACTGGGCGAGAGGCAGCATATTTCCTGGACTGGTCGCCAGTCCATCACAGGACCACATTTAGAGACAAACATTTACTCTCTCATTCAGACATTAGGGCAATTTTCCCAATATTTTCCCTCTGTGTGTTGTTGGAATATGGGAGGAATCCAGACACAGGGAGAACATGCAAATTGAACCAGGGTCCTTCGTGCTAAGGTGACTGGAGAGGTGGTAGAGCTAGAGACTGCGTCACCGTGCCACCCAGGGATAAGGCCTACAATTCTAATTACTTATTTATACAACCTCTTTAAATAGCCTTTAAAAAGTAGAAATCACCAATTCTTTTTCTTCTTTTCCCTTTGGCTTTTCCTTTCAGGGGTCACCACAGCGAATCAACCTCCTCCATCTAACCCTATTCTCTGTATCCTCTTCTCTCACACCAGCTAACTTCATGTCCTCTTTCACGTTATCCATAAAGCTTCTCTTCTGTCTTCCTCTAGAACTCCTACCTGGCAGCTCCAATCCCAGCATCCTTCTACCAATATATTCTCTATCCCTCCTCTGTACATGACCGAGCCATCTCAGTCTGGCCTCTGTGGCCTTATCTTCAAAACATCTAACATGTGCTATCCTTTGATAGATTAATTCCTGATCCTTTCCATCTTCGTCACTTCCAAAGAACCTCAACATCTTCATCTCTGCCACCTCCAGCTCTGCTTTCTGTCTTTTCTTCAATGCCACTGTCCCCTGACACTTTTCTCCACCCGTTTCAGCCTGCTTGAACTCATTTTTCACCTCTTTTCCACTCCCACCTTTGGTCTGGACTGTTGACCCTAAGCACTTTTAATCCTCCACCTTCTTTATCTCCACTCTCTGTAACTTCACTGTTCCATTTGGGTCCCTCTCATTCACACACATATATTCTGTCTTGCTATGACTAACCTTTATTTTTCTCCTTTCCAGAGCATATCTCCACCTCTTAAGATTTTCCTCCACCTGTTCCCTGCTCTCACTTCAGTATCAAATATTTTACTCTCTTCTTTTTCTTAAGGAGTTTTTTTCCAGCGGTCCAGTAGTTAACCCTGTGTTATAAAGCTTGACTTGATGCTAATTTTGCCTTTTTGTCAAAAGTTTTTGCACGTAGTCTCCAATATGTTTTTTCATTATCTGCCATTACGAAGGGAATATTTTTTTCTGGCAGTAGAGTCAGCGTCATCCTCTGTCTTATCATCACTAGACTTGTGTGCTTCTTTTGACACTGTAGATCTTCATGCATTGTTGGACAATTGGAAAACTTTTTTGGCATGTCAGGTCCTCCAGTGGTTTAATTTATACTTTGCTGAGAGATTTTTCTATGTTCTGTGTATCAAGAGCATCTCTGAGTTTTTGCGCTGTGAGCTATGGGGTTCCACAGGGTTCTGTTCTGGGTCTGCTGGTGTTTTCTCCAGAAATTGCACCACTACACCAGGTTTGCTTTTATTTCAAATCAACTCTAACTGATATGGAGGTGATCTGCAGCTGTATACGCCATCGAGCATAGGTGAATTGGATTCACTTAAACTTGGTGCCTGTTACGCTGCTGTTAAGAGCTGGTTATCTGCAAATGTTTTGCCCCTGAATTCTGCTGAGACAAATGATCATTGTTGGACTAATAGGCTTCATCATTTTTATGACAATTACACCCTGTCTTTGGATTACAGTGTTATTCACTGTAGTAAAAAGTTAGCAACTTCACTGTTTTTCACAGGACACTTTTTTTTTGTCCCTCACGTTACAGGCTCACCAGAATTACCCTTGCGCCCTTTAACATCGTTGAGATCAAATCTGCCTTACAATTAAACAATTAAATGACACAGAAATAATGAATCCAGGCATTTGTGATACCCCCAGAGGATTCATGTAATGCCATTTTATCTGGGAAGGGTGTCCAAGACCTGCGAATAGTTCAGAAAGCAGCAGCATGTACCCTGACCGGAGCAAGGAAATTTGCTGGCCTCGCTCCAGTAGCTTGCTGTTTGGGTGACAGCAGACTTCAAGGTGTTTCTCCTCACCTATAAAATGGTCATTTTCATTGCACAATGTTATTTGTCTTTACTTTGTGAAGTCATATGTGTCTGGATGTAAATTGCGCTTCTAGGATTCTAGCTTTTTGTGTGTCCTCAAGGTCCAGACAAAGAGTGTTGGTGAAAGGGCCTTTTCTTTACATGCGGAAGTCTCCCTCTAGAAGTCTCCCCTCTAGACAGGCCTTCTCTGTTGATGTCTTATGTGGCTTACTTGTGCATTATTGCTTTTGGTCAGGAGTAGTGTCATCAAGTTTTGTTGGTGAGATTTTAATGTGTAATATAAGTTAGTTGGTGTGAGAGAGGTTGCAGAGGATAGGATTCAATGGAGGCAAACAGCTGAATGAAGGAGAAGAAGACTAAACATAAATGCAAGGTGTTTCCAAGTCTTCTTTCCAAGACTTAATTTGCCATTGTGACACACAGTACACAGGAGGGCAGGGACATTTCAGTTTGCTTCATGATACATTCTGGATACTTGTGGTTGAAATACACCTTTTTCAAAAAGCTCTTAAAGCAGAAGGATACAAAACAAATGCATGAAGCTGGAAATAGATGGCTGAACATATAAACAGCATTAGAAGAGTCTACAGTTACATAACTGAGCTGTTGTCGTCTCATAGCCTTCCAGAACATGAATTCCAAGAGGAAAGCAGAAACCTGGAAGAGAAACAGAAGGCAGCTGGTGAGTTTCAACAGTATGAGTGTGTTTCTCGACATCAGCGTAATCGTCTTTGTCTCACTTTCATGTCTAATACATGAACTATCGTGTTATATTAACCTTCTCCCTACCAGGCCTTCTCCACAGTTGGAACCCCTGACTACATTGCCCCTGAGGTCTTCATGCAAACTGGATACAACAAACTGTGTGATTGGTGGAGCCTGGGTGTGATCATGTATGAGATGCTGATAGGTCAGCAAACACGATTAAATATGGACAGCCATTTGACTGACATGCAAGGGTAGGATTTGTTTAATGTATGGTGTGTATCTCCAGGTTACCCTCCGTTCTGCTCTGAGACGCCGCAGGAGACGTACAGGAAAGTGATGAACTGGAGGGAGACACTCACATTTCCTCCTGAAGTGCCTATTTCTGAGAGGGCCAAAGACCTCATCCTCAGGTAGGAAGTGCCGCCTACAATGCTGAAGTGGATCATTGTTTTTGTTTATGGATTTCTTCACTCATTTATTAACAATTAGCCAATACGTCAGTCATTTAACTTTGTGAAATCATTTTTAATAACTTATTAATAAGCTTCTTTTTAAAAGCAAGACAAAGACGAAGATAAAAATCCCTAAAATTTGAAAGATGGAATCAGTGGTAATGTAAGTTTTAATCTATTTTTTTAAAGGGGAATTGTATAGACAAATGTCTCTGACAATTTGAATTGAAGTGAAATGAAGCTCCCCCTAATTATGTTGTGTATTTGGTATGTCATTTTCTCTTTCTGAGGTATAGCATTCATTCAGAATCTGTCACTAAACATCTTGAAACAATGGTATTTTTTTTTGTTGGTTTTTGTGGTCGTACCGTCGGACTTGCAGCCACATGTCCTGGACACTCAGGTAAAGAGAGGGGCGGAGCTGTCAACTGATCACCATCTGGTGATGAGCTGGCTCTGATGGTGTTGGAGGATGCTGGTCAGACCTGGCAGACCCAAACGTAATGTAAGGGTCTGCTGGAAATGTCTTGCAGAGTCCCCTGTCAGAAGGAGTTTCAACTCCAACCTTTGGCAGAGCTACAACCATGTCCCGTGGGAGGCGGGGAACATTGAGTCCAAATGGGCCATGTTCTGCGCTTCCATTGTTGAGGCGGCAGTCCAGAGTTGCGGCCGTAAGTCGGTCAGAGGTTGTCGGGGCAAGAACCCTCGAACCTACTGGTGGACCCCAGCGGTGAGGGATGCTGTCAAACTGAAGAAGGAGTCCTATCGGGCTTTTTTGGCCTGTGGGACTCCAGAGGCAGCTGTCAGGTACCAGCAGGCCAAGCAGCATGCGGCTTCAGCGGTCACCAAAGCAAAAACTCGGGCGTGGGGAGGCAATGGAGAATGACTTCCGGTGGGCTTCGGGGAGATTCTGGTCCACTATCCGGCGTCTCAGGGGAGGGAAGTAGTGCTCCGTCAACACTGTGTACAGTGGGACCGGCGCTGCTGACCTCAATGTGGGACGTTGTAGATTGGTGGCAGCAATACTTCTCTGACCCCCTCAATCCCAGGCTGTCCTGGTTGACACGTCTCCTCAGCATTGCGTGGACGTCGGGGACAGTGCCGCTGGACTGGCAGACCGGGGTGGTGACTCAACTTTTTAAAAAGGGTCCAACCACAGGGGGATCACACTCCTCAACCTCCCTGGTAAGGCCTATTCAGCAGTGCTGGAGAGAAGGGTCCATTGGGTCATTGAATCGCAGATTCAGGAGGAGCAGTGTGGTTTTCGTCGTGGAACGGTGGAACAGTGGACCAACTCTATACCCTCAGCAGGCTTCTCGAGGGGGCATGGGAGTTTGCCCAACCAGTCTACATGTGTTTTGTTTATTTTGAGAAGGCTTTCGACCATGTCCCGCGGGCAGTCCTGTGGGGGGTGCTCGGGAATATGGAAGACTGGCCCCCGTTATCTGGCCCTCTGTCTGAGCTTGATCCGCATTGCCAGTTATAAGTCGGACCCCTTTCCGGTGAGAGTTGGACTCCGTCAGGACTGCCCTTGTCACTGATTCGGTTCATAACTTTTAAGGACAGAATTTCTAGGCGCAGCAAGGGTGTTGCGGGGATCTGGTTTGGTGGCCACAGGATCAAGTCTCTGCTTTTTCCAGATGAGGTTGTCCTGTTGGCTTCGTCAGGCCATGATCTCCGGTTCGCAGCTGAGTGCGAAGTGGCCGGGATGAGGATCAGCACCTC
This sequence comes from Fistularia tabacaria, assembly GCA_901007705.1. Classification (NCBI taxonomy): domain Eukaryota; kingdom Metazoa; phylum Chordata; class Actinopteri; order Syngnathiformes; family Fistulariidae; genus Fistularia; species Fistularia tabacaria. The sequence continues at coordinate 29,362 of CAAKHD010006914.1, read as the reverse complement.
CAAATCCGAGACCATGTTGCTCACTCCGGGTCGGGGAAGAGGTCCTGCCCCAAGTGGAGGAGTTCAATTATCTCGGTTCTTGTTCACGAGTGAAGGAAGGATGGAGCAGGAGAAGCAGGAGATCGACAGGCGCATCGGTGTACCGGTCTGTTGTGGCGAAGAGGGAGCTGAGCCGGAAGGCGAAGCTCTCATAGGTTGATCTATGTTCCTACCGTCACCTATGGTAAAAAGCTGGGGGTAGTGACCCAAAGAACATTGAAAGAAAAAATGAGTTTTCTCCGCAGCGTTGCCGGACTCTTACTTAGAGATAGGGTGAGAAGCGATCCGGGAGGAACTCGGAGTAGAGCCGCTGCTCCTCCGAGGAGTCAGATGAGGTGGCTCAGCCATCTGATAAGGATGCCTCCTGGACGCTTCTCGGGGGAGGTATACCGGACATGTCCATGTGGGAGGAGGCCACAGGGAAGGCCCAGGACATGCTGGAGAGACTGTCTCTCAGCTGGCCCGGGAGTGCCTTGGGGTCCCCCCAGAAGAGCTGGACCATGTGGCTGGGGGGGAAGTCTGGGCCTCCCTGCTCCAGCTGCTGGCCCTGCGACCCTATCACGGATAAGCGGAGGAAGATGGATGGATGGACTGATCATTTTTGTAAACACTGACACTATCATCACTTTTCTGGTATCTCCGTGTTGGTTGTATATGCATGTAGGTTCTGCTGTGAGGAAGAGAACAGGATAGGTGCTACAGGCGTGGAGGAGATCAAGTCAAATTCTTTCTTTGAGGGGGTTGACTACAACCACATCAGGTGAAGACTCTTGTTCATTGGCACTTTTCAAATACATTTTTACCTGTCTTCTGGTCAGGAACAGTGTAAAATCACAGTTTCAATACTCTGTGGCCTGCAATGGTCATAGCTAAAGAATACCTCCGCCCCCATGTGATATTCAAGAAGAACTGGCAAATCCTCTAGAAGGAACATAAAACTGATCAAGGAATGATGTAAAAAGAGTTCAAAATTGTGTAAAACTTGTCAAGATTTTACATAAAAGATTTCAAGGGCAGAGTTTATTTAGTATGTATTAACTCTTAATCATTCTCTCAATCATTCATTTGTTTTCCATGTCACCAAAGTTGAATGTATAGCAGTTTTAATCAAATAAATTACCAATCCTGTGTTTGGCGATGCATTAAACATTGGTTTCAAACATCATAATTTTAAGAACTTTAGTGCAAAACTGTATTGAGAAGATACAATTTATGATCTAATGAAGGTGTTTGTTGCAGAGAAAGACCTGCTGCAATCCCTATTGAGATCAAGAGCATCGATGACACATCTCACTTTGATGAGTTTCCTGACTCCGACATTCTGACTCCAACAGGTATGATACTCACTTCTTGTCTGGTACCTCATTGTGTTACCTACTCTGTTGTGACTGTCTCTTCCTGGTGACTGCAGCTGCTCAGGTGTCTAACCACACAGAGGCTGACCTGAAAAACAAGGACTGGGTCTTCATTAACTACACCTACAAACGCTTTGAGGGGCTGACAGCTCGAGGAGCCATCCCCTCCTATATGAAGTCTGCCAAAAGATGAGACCCTGGACCTGTCCGTTTCTGGTCCCTTACTTAGCTGAGCTTTCCACCGTAGCAACCGCTACCTTCACTTCTGCAGGACTTTCTCTGCTGCTTCTGAAGAAAAACTTCTGTACTTCATGCCCATGTCCTGCGAGGGCTGAAGCTTCACAACAGTGGATGCAATGGACCTTTTTTTCTACACCAGCAAAAAAACCCAGCACCTTTCTTCTTCTTACTATTATTCTGATTTGGGGCTGGGCCTCAATTGAGCTTGATTTCACTTAATTATCACCTTATAGGAATCAGTTGCTTTTCAGGCAGTCTGTCCAAATGTCTGTTTTCAACCAGAGTTGCTCTGCTCGTTTCTAAACCAAAGACCAAATCAAACAACGGTTTTCTGCACCACCCCTCCGGCGTTTGCTTCTACTTTCTTACAACTTCAATTTTCTAGAATGATGTTTGCCAGAGTAACTTGTTAAATATATGAGTGATTCATTTTGTGGGACAAAAGCAAAATGTATGTGTAGTCTTCACTATGTTTGAGTCTACCGCCCTTTTTTGCGTTTGAAAAGGGCATTTGATCCTTGTATAAGAATTGTGCATGTAGATTTGACTAGGGATGCAACTTGCCTTATATAATGCTTCAAACAGACAGGAAAAACATTGAGTTCATCATACAACAGCAGCATCTTCCACTCAGGTTAACTTGCCTGCAGCTGTACATGCCAGGCATAATATTTCCACATCAGCTAAGGCTAAAATGAGAGAATGGTTTCTCATAGTATACATTATGACTTTGAGCAGAGCCACTGACTGAGAATATCCTTCAGCTTCCATTCAGAGGGCTTTTTTTATCTTTTTTGCTGGGAATTTGTGTGTAGAAAGATGATGGACTGTAGTCTGGGTTTCAGAGGCTTTTTTAAGTATGATCGGGGCACTGACTGAAGGGGGAGTACAAACCCAGAGGACCTCAACAATGTCCTCTTGTTTCCCGGATTACTGGTGTGTTCAGACCAAACATGATCACTTTTAAAGCAATTTTAAAGAAGCAACTGCCTGTTTTTGCATTGACTGTCATGATTATTTTGGAATTCACTTAACACTTCTTGTCATTGCCATAGATGCAAGGTGACATTGTTGTTAATTCAGCCATAGGTGACGCTATGAAGAAAAAACCTCATGCTTCTCATTTGTATGAGAGGGGCACATATTGGCAGATTGAACTTTGTGTAGTAATAATTCCACTATAATACACAGCTTAAATTGGTCTGAACAATTAACTATGAAACTTTTAGAAAGCCTCTTATTGTATAGGGAAACAAGGACACTGGTCTGGAAAGAGCTTTTGCAGTTGTCTGTGGCAGCAAAGAATGCTTCCTAAATAACTGTGGTTAAAAACCAGGCTCCAGGGCCATTTTAAACCTTGTCCTAATTCCTTAATTTAATCAATACATGAAAGGTAATTTACTGCAGAGACTTTCAACCTCTGAAGGACCTATATCCTTTGAGTAACAAAGCATCAGGAGACGAGGAACTCTTCAATATCCAGAATGCTGTCCTCTGAAGTCTGAAAGGACAGAAATACTTTATACCATAAACATTATGATATAAAATATTTGGAATCTTTATGGCATACAGATTCCAATTGCTGTTATTTCCAATGTACCTTAGACATCCTTTTGCATGGGGAATGAATGGAAGAGATTTTCATGAAATCATACGAAATACTATCTTTTCCCAAATTTTAAGTCAATGCTTTTTGTTTGTTTTTACCTGCATTATCATTCTCCTGCTTGATTTACTAGGTAGCATTTGATTTTGTTAAGTGAAGGTTGATTGAGCGTCTGAGGTCCAGAAATGTATTTTTATTTTGCTTTTATTTTTTAAATGTGTGCAAGATATTTTCATGTGTGCATGTATCTCATGGGAACAAGTTAGTTACCGGTATCTTGTGTTCCCATAAAAGAAATGTATAAATGTTACTTTGTCCCACAAATATCTTCTGTATGCAAGATTGCAAAAAACCTTCTGAGTTAATATTGATACAAATCTAAGACCAAAAACAACAGTCATAACTGAGCTTTTAAATGGTTATCAAGTCACTTTTAAATCCAAAGGAAAATTGGGTTTAAGCTAGGTTTTATGAGACGTGTTTGAAGTAGTGACAGAATAACATGTACTTAATTTATTAGTTGCAAAAATATTTTTTATTAAAGGCATGTTCTCAATCATGTCTTTTTTCTTGCATTTCATTATTTATTTCCCTGGTACAAATTGCCATTGATATTTCAACAAAGCTTTTGTATTAAAGCACATAATGTAACAATTAGGAGTGTGCAATGGAATGGTTTCGTATGGCTTCCAGGTACTTTTCATTATTTTCAATGTTCCTTCTCTGCTTGTTCAGCAGAAAGCAGACTAGCAACAGACAAAATGGAGAGCTGTTTCTTTGACTACACCACATGGGCAAGGGAGAGGTGTGATTGTGCACAAGTGTTTTTAGTGGTGAATGTTTGCGCTTGGTCCTAATGAAATAATGGTGTTTTTTACAGGTGATGCTCAAATGTGTGTGCTGAGATACAAGGGGGGGATGTATGTTTTTTAAACCACTTTGTAGCATGTGCCTGTTAGCTTTTCTGCTATTTGACAATGAACTATTCTGCATCCATTGCATTGTGTCTTTTTTCAGAGTTCACCTTTTCAGATTAAGAGATCAATGACCACCAGGCTAGTATATAATATTAGGCCTTAAGTTAAAATTGTACATTTTTATCAGGTCTTTTTGAATTATAAAATGTAAATTTCCCTGAATTAACAATGTTATGCACATTTTATTTTTTCTGCAGCTTAATTTCAACCCCACAGAGGCCATGTGAAATGTTTGTAGGTGATTTCCCAAAACTCTGTGAAAAATTATCTAAAGACATTACCTAACTCTGGATACGTAAATTTACAGAATCTCACGCTCGTGTGGCTTAAGCAAGACAATGTTCATGTACTGCTGACTCAGCTACTTTTTAAAAACACCAAATCTAGAGGCGCTGTTCATGCAACCTATGAACTGAAAGTCAACCCTGTAAAAAATTTTGAAATAGGCTAAAACCACAAGTATCTTGTAAAACTTGGGACATCAATGCAGCTCAGCAATTTTTTTGTCCTTAGATTAGTCACATTGTTGCTTGAGAAAGGAAAAAGGGCCCCACTGTCTTTCTTATAATGGCATACAAAAAAGGTTAACAGCCCTTTGAGTGGTCTCACACGTTTTTGTACAATTAAAAAAAGAATGCAATATTTTTCTCTGCCTTGCTATGAATTAAGAAATTTACAAATTGAAGGGATATAAAGGCAAAATAGAATATAGTTCAATATCAGGGTTAATTCCATAGAGAAAAAACAGGAATTTCTGAATACAAGGTTTATAGCTAAACCACTACAGTTACATATTTAATATGTATTTCCAGGCCAAAAAAGGTTTGGCCAGTATGCTGTTTACAAGTACTGCATCAGCTACCTGTATGTAGCTGATGCAGTACTTGTAAACAGCAAAGATGAATGAATTAAGGTGTTTGGCAGTGTATCCCGAATGTCTTCAGAGACACTTGGGCGAAAAATAAGGTCCAAACCAAATTTTAAGAACAGATTTTATTTAACAGGCGAGTAAATGCATGTACTACTTAAAAGGCGTAACATAAAAGTAGAGATACAGTATAGAGAGGGACAATCACAAGCGAAAGCGGTCAGAAAACTTCGGGGATTTGGGGAGGGTGAGGGGAGCCTCACTTTTCTTCACCTCAACTGACTTGTAGTGGCGGATAGGCTGAGCTTTGTGAACCTGCAGGGAGAACAACATTGAAATAATGTCAAACACAAAATTCATTTTTCCCCATCTTCAGAGAATTTTACTCATGTCATTTGTGTTTAACAAACACTTCTTCCACTGGTTGGAAAAATCTAAGTGCTGTCATCCTGTGCAGTAGAATTAAAACCAGAGCATCATACAGTAGCTATTTGTTCCTATTCGGCATGATAAATTCCATATGTCTTGACAATTTAGTACTTAATGGGTGGGAGTGAACCATGAACCTTCTTGCCATGAGGCAGGATTGCTAAGCACTGGATCACTGGGCACCTCTAATTACAAATTCCATGAGCAGAAATAGGTTTAACTTCACAAAAAAAAAATAAATAAATAAAGTGATTACCAACCATTTCAGTTTTTCAAAAAAGTGGTGAGTTTATACATACTTTAGAAAACCCTCAATAAGGAGGTCAAATACATCTGTTCAGTAATTAGCAAAAGGGTTACCCATCAGTGTCCCTTTCTAACTTACAAACTGAAAAGGATTAGAACAATTAAGCTGGCTGTGCTGATTTTGGCAGAGATTCAGTGGTGATCAACATCTCTAGTCACTAACCTGGTCCTGCCGCAGCTGGGCAATCTCCTCCTTCTGCTGCTTCTCCTCCTCACGTCTGCGCTCTTCCTCTATCTGTGCCCTGAACGCCTCCTTCTCACACACCATTTGCTCAAACTGCTGCCGCTCACGAGCCCGTCGCTCTGTAGCCAGCTCGAAACCATCTGGAACTGAGTAAGAGCAGGGGTCTTTGCAATGTGCAGTGCTAATGCTGAAGGCTTGGTGGCAACCAGCTCTGGCATGTGATTCTGACATCCAGCAATCAATTCAGCATAAATGTCTTACCCACTGCTGACCGATCATCCTTTTTGGGCTGGAAAGGTGTTTTTTGAGTAACGGTGTTTGGTGTTGCTTTAAATGTTGCTGCCTCCTTCAGTTTCTTCTTCTCCTCTTTCACCTACCAGACAAGATTAAATGAAGAGTTAAAAATTACTAATTTCTGGTTTTGTTAGCCATGTATTAACTTTCAATCTTCTGCTAAAAAGTTGTGTGCTTTTGTTATTAAGTGGCGTGGGTAGGGTTAGTTTCACCATACAAATATCTGGACTACATCAGCGAGAGACAGGAGCTTCTGTCAAAGTAACTTATCTACGCACTTCTATGATGTGAAGGTAGTTTTTACTTTTCAACAGTATCAGATAACTTCCCACTTTAAAGATAATATCAGCCTTTGTCAACATTGGTGTGTTAAACAGTCTGACAAACAACAATGTTAAACTTTGAGTGATTTACATTTTGAGATGACATGCCAATTTATGAATAGTGGTTTTAAATATTCTAGGTCAATTAAGGTAAAAAAAAAACAAAACAAAAAAAAACAAACACTTTAGCCTAAAGGTGTAAGCCCAGCATTAGTCTCTGTCCTGCCCACTTCACATCCAATGCCTGCCCTACATGTATACGTTGGGAATCAGCAAGGGATCATCACCATGTGTTCCCAGCGTCGGTTCTTTGCAAATCCACGTTCATCTATCAGCAGTTTGAAGGGTTCCGGCTTGGTAACCTCAACTTGCTTCCTCTCAGGAAGGACCACAGTTTCAAAGTCTGGAAGCAACTGAGCCTTGAACTGTGGCACCTGGAGAGATTTGGAATTTGTAATGTTTAGATTACCGTCTGTATTTTCATGTCTGACATCTAAGGATGACTCCACCTCCTCGGGTTGCTTCTCCTGTCGCAACTTCCTCTTTTCCTGCTCCCGTTGCTCAAAGGAGAATGGGCAGACTTCTGTGTGGTGTTTCTCTTGCAGTAGGGGCTGAAAGGGCAGGCCAAAATGTGGAACTGGCGGGGCTTTGAAAGGGGATGGCGGTTTCACCTAAAACCAAAGGGACTAAGTTAAGTCATTGACAAGAGGGGTTAGTTGGCATAAAAAAGGTTGTCCACATCTTTACCTCTTCTGCTTTGTGATCCAGGCGGGCTCTCTTTTTGAGCAGGAAAGCAGGAGACTCTGGAACAGTTGGCTGAAGAACCTTCTTCTCTGGCACACCCTGTTGACATTTGATTCCAACTTATTTAGAACCTTGAACTGAAACAGGCAGGCATGGTCTCATTCAACTTCGAATGCTTTCACACTTTTAGGTTTCCACAAGATAACGCACACACAAACACAAAAAACTTGGCAAGAGCATCTGAACGCACCACAACCCCTTCCAGGATCTTTTTGGGCAGTTCCTGGGCCTTGAAGATGTGCTGCTGCTCATCAGAATGGGGTTTGGCCACCTGCCTCTCCTGCAGTCTCTTCTCAATGTGCATTGTGAAGGACTCCTGGACAGTAACAGCCTTTGACACTGGCTTCTTTGGACAATCGGTGTTCCCCAGGATCTTTTTGTTGAGTTTCTGAGCCTTGAATTTCATCCTTTTATTGAAAGACACAATCACTGGATGCTGAAAACATGTAATGCCATCTTTCTTCAAATGTTGGAGCGGCAGTCCAGTGCCAGTTTTAGAAGAAAAGGGCTACCATTGTTTAATGGTATAAATTTTGTGATTCAAAGAAAGTGTCTTATTGAAGACAAGTGAAATAAAAGATCCTTACTTCTGAAGTTCTTCTATCTCTTTTTCCTCCAGTTCGGCGCTGCTCTTCACAGTCGGGGGTCGGCTCCTCTGCTTGGTCCTCAGGTTGGGGGAGCAAGGCTGAGTAAGGGTCAGGTGGTGCCCCTTCCGTTTGGCAAGCGCTGAGATAATCATCTTTGTTTTAATCATATAACAAAATTTAATATCAAACAATCCAGAAGTTCTGGTTTAAACTGCATACCTCTCGCTCTGCTCTGGCGACTGCGCAGACGAAACCGCTCAGGTGTTCGATTTTCTAGCTGCATGATGCGCTGAGCAACTGGTACATAGGCAGGGCAAACAGCTGCCTTTCTTTTGTTAAGTGTTGAGAGGTGCACAGCTCTTGAAAGGCCAGGGCCATCCTTTTCCGTTGCCTTAGGAAAGAAAAAAAAAAAAATATATATATATATATATATATATATATATGAGAAAAAGGACAAATCTAAAGGTCTGTTGGAACTGCCCCACATGCCAAGTGGCATAGACAAGAAAAATTTCCAAGGTGAAAGGCTCCATTCCTCAGTTAATCTCAGATTCATATTGGGTGTTAACAGCCACAAGTCACATAGGGTTTCTGCACATAACAGCTAATCTAATTAAAAGCTTTCCAATGCCCTTTTGAATGCCACTTTAATGATCATATCAAACTGCAGATACTTTTATTTATAATAATGCTCATCATTTACTCTGGAATGGAGTAGCAGATATGTACGTATTATCTTCTAAGTGACAGTGGAACTAAAGAATCAAGAGGATTTAACTTTGTGTATGATTATTAGAGCATATTTCTTGGTTTGTTTCCTTTTTGCTTCAAATCTGGGGTTATAACTTTTTGCACCATCAAAACAGCGGCCGTAAGCATTAGCCAATTGAAAAGGTTCCCCTTGTCAACCATCACACTATTCTGATCAAAATTAAGAGTTACATTTAAATTTAATGGATTCAAAATCTTTTTTTTTTTCTTTTTTTAATCTATTTAATGCTTTTCAATGACCCGTGGAAACCTTGTCACACACTTATATGGACATGAATCCCTAGAAAAAAGAGCAATTTGAGTAAAACATAATTACTTTTCAGTTTTAAACAGATGACACTGCTATCAAATTCCATTAGAAGTTTAAGCATTTCAACAGTGAGAAGACTTTTTCCCCTTCATCATTTAAAGCAACTTTTCACTTCAGCCAGGTTGTGTTTACAAAATTTTATTTGAACTTCATTAGCCATTGAATAGTCATATTTAAGCCTCCCCATGGGGCAATTACTGGTGATTGTCTTGGCAGGGGGAAGCCTAAGGAAAGGGGAAGGTTGCCAAAACAACTGCTGTTGTGAAAGATCAACTGGAGTTAAAGGGGGGGGTTAATACAAACTCAATAACCTATTACTCCTTTCAGCAGTTCAGCAAGTCAGTGATTTTTCAGGCTAGCATAGCCATGGGGTTTCTAGGCAAGGACAGTGGCAGCAGCTCCACAGGTGGTTGGTTTAGATACAAGTCAAGCACCAACTAAGGAACAAGCGGAGGAGATTCTCTTTCAGAGGAAGGGGTTAGAGGACGAGGAAAAAAGGCAATCAATGCTTCTATCCATGAAAGAGGTTTTACATTGAAGTGTCAAATTCAAATCACAAAATATGCCAACTTTTGAAACATAGTCTAAGTCACAGGCCAAACAGGATCAGTATTTATTCAAATATTCATGTCGGATGATGGGCATCTTTTCTTGGCATTTATTGATATAAGGGGCTAGGTTCTGAGCTCTGCAAACTCTTAGGATAGAGTGCAGGTGAGCATTAATGAGGAGACTTCTGTATCTGTTCTCAACAAGCTTCTAAAGGTCTAAACACTTGCATGACATCTGTGGAGAAGTGACTCGATTAGGGTAGATCGAAAGAGCCCAGCAGTCAGTTCAGAAGGGGATAATCGTACAATCTTGGACAATCTTGATGGCAATGAAATTCCTTGCACCCGTGCTTCAATAATTACTTAAACATGAAACAGAAACTGACAAGATCATATGGTCGAAATACTTTTAAAAAGCCACAGTACAAAGCTTTTCATTATAGTTCATTTTTCAGAAAATGCATTGTATTTGTACATTTAATTTTGCAGCAAAGCCAAGCCCATTTAGATCATTAATCACCCTGCAGTGATAGCACTTCTCTCTGAGAATCCCTAAAAAGGGAATCCCACCTGGGGGGGGGGACTAACAGGCATAAATATGCTCTACTGTTTGTCTCATACTAGAATGTGTGGTTAAAAAAAAAACACGAACCAACAAGTCAATAGATAAATAAAAATCACAATTTATAGACACATACATTAAACGGGAGGGGACACTGTTTTATCAGCATAATTGCTTGTGTAAACTTTTGCTTTCCAATAGCATTAACTTTCGCTTGGTCTGGTATATACGGTAATATTGCCACACTGTGCTGGTTTTGGGTGTTTTCCAAGGGCCGAAAAGAAAGGAGTGGGAAACTGCTTGTGGACATATACAACTTCCTTAGGATCGGTGGCTGTATTCTCGGTGCTTCACTCCAGATGCATTTGACACGTTTAGCCAAGCAAAGCTGTTGGATGAGCTCTCCACGTGCTGCTAGTTTTAAACGTACACTAAAGCCAAACGCTGTGCCTACAGTTCTTTCACGAGCACACAAAAGGTCCTCAATAGAGGAGTGAAGCCTGCTCGAGGAAATGCCACAGGCAGGAGGCGCTGGGTGTTATTATTGTCACAAAATCGACTGCATAAGAAGCATCTGATGACGAAAGACGGAGGAAGCTGACAACAAGTCACCTGATCAATCAACACCGCAGTCTGGAAGTCCATAGTGAACAACCAATGACAAAAAGTGGCGCTCCTTATAATAGATGCTCTCTCTTTTAGCATAGCAAAGCAGGTGTTACGTTCACACCCGCAACTTTTGCCTCTTTGTTCATCTTAATTTTTCAGCTCATTTTGACTTGTCTTCAGCGTTCCCATTTGAATAATGAGAGAGAAGAGTCGCACTGATGACTTGTTTTTGCAACGTACGGTAAAATGAATGGGACGAAGACAAGGTCAACCTCATGACGTCACGACCCAGACAACAATGGTGGCCTATGAGTGACAAGTTGCTTTTTTTTATAATTTTATAAAAACTAAGATATGTTGAGGGATTTTATTATTGTTTTCAAGTCGCTGGTACAAATATTTATCAAATAGGACAAGAACATCTTGGTAACTAGGAACCTCTAAGATTGTAGCTGACTTGCTCATCTGAAAAATGGTGTTAATGTGTCTGATGTACTTACTGAGGGAAAGGGTTCTTCACTGTTGCCTGTGGTGGCTGAAGTACTTTGACAGCCTGTTGACACAAAATGTTTATTAAGAGACAGAAAGGTATAAGATATATTTAGATAAGCACTCTAACATGACCATCAAGTGTACTTACAAGCCAGAGTGCCTTTTCTGGTTGCATTTCTTTTGTGTTGAATCATTTTCTCAGTACTCTCAAGGTCCTGGCACTCAGTGCTATAGAAGATGAAAATGTTAAAAATCTCACAATAACATACATTCCTACACATGTTTCATTGAAACATTAATGATGTGTAGAGCTTCAGTTTGAAAACTCAACTTCAAATGAAGAATAGCACAAATTAATGAAAAATGGGCTAAGCAACAGGGGGATAAGTAGTGATGCTCATTCTACTTACTTTTTAAGTCTTTTGACTAATGATGGAGGACTGCTTCTTTGCCTTTTACGCTTTGAAACCCTGAAAAAAATTAATTAGGGTATACCTAGACCTGCAGTTTAGGAGACTGACATTGACAAAAATTCGATAAATTTAGATAGAGACAGATGCTCAGCCAACCACTGAACATGACTTAATGCTCCATAGCTCCTCATGGAATGAATTGAGATAACAATTCATAATTCATTGATTAGAATATGATTTAATTTTCAGCATGCAAATTATTTAATAATGTGGCTAAAACAAGAATCTTGCAAATGTATTTCAGGGGTCACTCCGGATTTAGCTAGACCAGCAATAATTAATACATCACTAATTGTTCAATGTTGCCGAAGATGTAAGTGTCAACAGCAGACTATACCTGCGTGGCTGATTTTGAGCTGGAGTCCTGGTTTTTGAGTTATCACCAGCCTGAGAGAAGGCGCCCGCATTCACTGCAACAACCAATCCAGAATAGTTCACATTAACACCATAGGGGCTACGAGGGTAGTGAATCAATGCTTGGGACAATAACATTGTTTGTGCCGATTTCAAAATCTGACACATTTTGATTAAATGAAATTAGGATTTTTTTTGTAAAAATAGACTTACTTTCCCTTCAGTTAATTGATAAAACCAAATTAATGAGATATTGATGACAATTTTACACAGTACAGCTTACACAGCTACAGAGCACAGCCTTCAAATCTGTATAAAATAAAAGGTGAGTGCTTCAGTTTCTGCAGAAAACAAACCAGCATCGATGTCTGTACCGTGCAGAGGGGCTACTAGGGCTCTGGGCTTACTGGCTTCCTCCAGTGGCTCATTGGTTCCTGACCGTGAGTCAGGACAATTTTGTCGTTTGACTTGTTGATCTGCAGACACAAATATTGCCTTATTTAGACTCAGACTTATGCACAAACATTTTCAACACCGTGAGTCTTAACCTCACAGTGGCTTAAAAAAAAAAAAAAAAAAAAAGGATGTTAAAATTGCTTATGACTGACGACATACAAAGAACACAGAAAATGAGCAAAAGTATTCAGTGTGATACTCATATAGATAGGACACCCATAATTAAACATTTGATTTTGACTTTCATTATGGGCTGAATGCAATTGAATTCCTTCAGTTGTTCATTTAAGTTCATGGCATGAGTAGTATACCAAAAAGATAAATAAACTAATCAGTTTTATTTCACCGAGTAGGTTAACTGTCCCTCCTACCATCAATTCTGATTTCCACCATAGGTAGGTTTTCGTGAGAGAACTGACCAATCACCACAAAGCAACAACAGTGCTTCTGTAAACAAGACAGAAGTCACCAATGAACTCTTTACACGAGGTATGATGACTATGTTGAGAAAAAAATGTCTTCAATTGCCTCCTGGACAGCTGATGGCGAACTATACCTATAGTCAGTTTTCCGTGTCCGGAGTCTTGGCACGAAGTAACATATTTCTATACACTAACTGAACTTTCCACCACAGATTATAACTCTTGATTGCATATAGGTCTAGACAGGTCAGCCCACAACAGGATTTCAGTCTTTGCTTAATCAAAACAGGACGTTTTAATTCACAGGAACCCCAATGCAATTCATCCTGGTCACGTTATCCAGTGAAGTCAGGATTACAAAGCACTAAGGAAATGATCCAACTCAATCCATGAATCCTTAAACATATACAAAAAATATGTTATCAGTCACATGCAGTGTTAAATCTGTTACATGCATTGGAGACACTGCACTTAAAGTCTGCATACAGCCCATGATTATAATATCTGACATTTAAGGGGAAACACATCAATTTGTTCCCATTTCACAGCAAGTTGTGTGCAACATTTAACATCATAACATCAAATTCAAGCTACAATAATAGGCCAAACCATGGCCACTTTTATTAATTAAGTACGAGATTCTTTGAGACAAAACTCTAATGCAAAATGGGGATCAATGCAACTCATTCTCAAATCTTGACCAATGCAACAAAAGCAATTAGGGGAGCAAAGCCCAAGTTATCTATGGAGCATAACAGAACTATTTCAAATTTGAATTCCAGGGCATGTATTAAGGTATATTGCCTGACTGAACATTGTTGGGAGTCTGAACAGGAGGTCAAGTGCCTCAGAATTACAATTTTCATTACAGGACTTTGCTAGGTGTTGCTTTGTCATCAAATATCTGTGCGGATTGTCTTAAACTTAAGTCTAAGAACTTAGACTTAAGTTTACTTAAGTTTTAACTTAGACAAGATAAGTTTGAATTGTGCCTCAGACACACAACTTGTTTATCACAAATATTTGTAATCTTAGCTTATCTATGCAGTCAAGCAATAAATTGACCTAAGAATGTTAAGACATATTGGTCAAGGCCATATAGGTTAGGACGGAATATCTAACTTTTCTTTGGTGGGGGGGTACTTATTGGTCAAATAGTATCCTCATGTTACATTCATTTTTTTAAACGCTTTAAGGTACAGTCTGGTTACTTTTGTGTAGTTCTATGAATACGTCAAGCCCTGAGTTATACGTAATAATCAAAGAATGACATTGTACGTAATAAAACATACACAAGGTATTGAGTATATACATTAAGAGAGGTATAACTAAACTTTGCCTTGTGAAGGGCATGTTGAAATTACAAGGCTTCTGATCGAGGTTTCTACTTGGTAGACCTTCTCTTTACTAATTTCAGAAATAAGAATTTATATCGGTCACGTTAGATTAAAAAAAAAAAAAAAAAAAAAAAAAAAAAAAAAAAAAAAAAAAAAAAAAAAAAAAAAAAAAAAAAAAAAAAAAAAAAAAAAAAAATATATAAAAAAAATAAAATTTTATTAAATAAAAACAAAAAACAAA
>CAAKHD010006914.1:0-12494 GCA_901007705.1 Fistularia tabacaria | reverse complement strand
AAAAAAAAAAAAAAAAAAAGAGGTGGGGGGGGGGAGAAGGGGGGGGGGGGGGAGCCACCCGGGGGGGGGGGGGGGGGGGGGGGGGGGGGGGGGGCGTGGTTTAAGGCGGGGACATGTAAGAATTCAATTGTTCAGGGAAACACTTTTACATACTGTGCATATCAAATAAATACTTTGAATAACTAAATCGTCTAAACAAAGCATCCCTCATGTATTGTACTTTATTGTACTGACTTTATCATCATCATGAGGGAGTTACAAAAATGAAATGTATTGAACCTAATAAAACTAAAAAAAAAACACAGGGCATGACATCAGCAAAATAGTTCAGCAAATTAATTAATTTATACTTTTATGTGAAAATTTGAGTTCAGCAAAATGTTTATTGCAAAGTCATGCATTTTATTATTTATAAACGTATTCTGTTAAATAAAGCAAATAAGATAAGATTATTCTGTATTTGTACCAAGACAGGAGCAGCTAAAAAAGATGAGAAGATGAAAAAGATTAATCACTGCAGCGAGGAATTTCAATTGTCACAACAGCACTGTCGACAGAAGAGAGTGCACAAAAGACCATTACAGGATACACAATATAATACAAGATATAAAAATAAGAAAAACAAGAAAGTGTAAAAAAGAATGACACTTGCTGGACAGTGGCTGTAAAAAGTTGTAGTCGTGGGTAATATGTACATAATATAAATATAAATATAAGTAAAGCTCGGATGAGGGTGGTAAAAGATAGAGAGGTCGTGGGGTCGTGCAAAAAAAAACAACCTTTTGGGATGCTTGTGAGCAGCATCGGCACCTTGCTAAATGTAAGAAAAGAGTTATGTTCTTGTAATGTTTAACAGTCTGACAGCCAATAGAATGAAGGACCTACGTTACTGTTCCTTCTTGTAGTGTGGACTCACTCACGACCCACATAGAGGCCAGAGGGCGGTCCAGGACTGAGCCGGCCTGCTAGACCAGCTTATTCAGTCTTGTCATGTCTCTGAAGGAGTTTCCAAAGTTTCAAAGAGCAGTGCAGACACTACCGCAGTGTCATAGAAAGTCTTTAACAGTGTCTCCTTCGCTTTTTTAAATGGATATTTTGAAACCCCATATAGAAGAAGTGTGAAGGTGCCCAATTTTAAGAACAGGGGAGATTCCGGAGAATTAAGTTGATGAGCCAGATAATGAATTCATAGGAAAGAGGAGTGGAAACGAGACTGACAAAAGAAGTCAGCATTTGTGAGCAGCAGTATGGTTTCATGCCTAGAGAGAGTACTATAGATGCAGTATTTGCTTTTGACAATGCTGGTAGAAGTACAGAGAATGTTAAGAGGGATCTGCATTGTGCCTCTGTAGACCTAGATAAAGCATAGAACAGGGTACAGAGAGATTAACTTGTTTATTGTATGAGAAGTATGCAAGACTAGTGCAGGATATGTATGCAAGCTGTGAAGCAGTGGTAAGGTGTGCTGTAGGTGTGACAGAGAAGTTCATGGTGGAGTTGGGACTACATCAAGGATCATCTCTAAGCCCCTTCCTGTGTGCAGTAGTGATGGACAGATTAGGTTAGACAGGAATCTCAATGGACCATGCTGATACCAGATGACAGAGATCTGTAGTGGGAACAGGGAACAGGTTGAGGAAAAATCTATAGCGGTGGAGGCATGCTCCCGAAAGCAGAGGAATGAAGTTTAGTTGCAGCAAGATAGAATACATGTGTTTGAATGAGAGGGACCCAGGTGGAACAATGAGGCTACAGGGAGATGAGATAAAGATGGAGGATTTTAAGTACTTAGGGTCAACAGTCCAGAAAGAGGTGAAGAAACAGTTTCTAGCAGGTTGGAACAGGTGGGGAAAATTATCAGGGGGGATATGTAAAAAGGAGTATAAGCCAGAATGAAAGGAAAGGTTTATAAGATAGTTGTGAGACCAGTGATGTTGCATGGTTTGGAGACATTGGCATTGAAGAGAAGACAGGAACCAGAGCAGGAAGTAGCACAGAATGTGAATGTCTTCTGTGATTCTGTTGTCTACACTAAAGATGCTGAGAAAAAGCCATCTAATTGAACTAAAATTGCATTGAAAACAGTTGATAGCTGTATTTATGGTGGCGACTAAGGGGGTTTAGAGTCGTCATCCTTGGAACCGAACAGTCCTGCTTAGTCAACGCGCTCCTCCAAGCCTCTCGAAGTGTTGTTGAGCAAGACACTGAACCCCTAACCCATGGGTGGGCAATTAATTTTTACAAGGGGCCAAATCAGAAACCTGAACACTGTTGGAGGGCCTAACCAACAATAACAGAAAAGCAACACACTTGTATCACATGAACGAAATAAATGTTTATTTTAAAACGAAGGACCCTGGTTTGATTCTGAAGGGGAGGTTTCTGTGTGGCGTTTGCATGTTCTCCCCGTGTCTGTGTGGGTTTCCTCCTGTTTCCCCCCACAGTCCAAAAACATGCAGCAGGTAAATTGGGAAAATTGCCCAAAGTGAGAGAGTGAATGGTTTTCTGTCTGTATATGTTGCCCTGCGATTGGCTGGCGACCAGGGTGTACCCGCCTCTCGCTCGAAGACAGCTGGAATCGGCTCCCGCACCCCCCGTGACACTGAGTAGAATAAGCGGTGGACGATGGATGGATTACTGAATTTAATAATAACAATAGTTTCTGAAACCATAGTTTTCCAATGTGATATACCATATGCCCTTCATGAGTGGTTGTATATTAGAGACGTGGACATAATTGTGGCACTATTTTTTCAAATAAATACAACTTCTAGGGCCGTTTTAAAGTGAAATGGTTACATTAAATCTGGTTCACTATTGGCTTAATGTAGATGGTAGGCGGGACACATGATGGGGGCGGTGCTGTGAAGTACAGCAGGAAAACTAAAGCAGAGCGAGAATCAAAACCTACACGGTAAAATTTCGCTTCTAAGGTTCTTTGGTTGTTTTATCTCACCAATTCAACTGTAAACAACGGCCGCGGTTCGAATGAAACACCATGTTACGGTCTAGATTCCACTCGTGTCAAAAAACGACATATGAACAACTGTCCCGACGTATTGAGCCAAGTTAGCAAGCTCTCATTTAGCCTCTGCATCGTTATATGGAATGGAAAGTGTTGCTAAAAGTTAGCCGACATTCTAATTTTTCCGGAAATTATTTCGAAATCAGCTAGGATGAAAAAGAAATTTACGATTATAGGTTAATGCCGCCGCATTTTGTTAATTTCCGGAATGTAACAGACGATTGGGTAGATAAATTATCAGAAAGGAAGTTAAGTCTCAATGAACCTTCAACTTTTTTTTCATGGAACTCGAGGAGTAAGTGCAAGGATTCACTACTGCGGCTTGATTTATCCTATTTCATATGACAGTTTTGTTAAAATGGCGATACTTGGAATATTTATTCCACGTATCAGTTTCAACTTGGTTTACTATTCTTTCATGAAATGTGATACTTGTCTGTTAGTTTGAATATTTGGGTAACTAAACCTAATGATCAGGTTAGCCATCTGTAGTGGTATTTAAAGTTCTGCAAATATATCTATTTAATCTGCAAATATTATAGGTGAGAATTTCAAATACATTTCAGTCAACAGCGGCGTCCTGTATATATGTATCGAGCACAAAAAAGACTCTTAGACACAAACACCACGTGTAGTACGTCAGGTGACTTAAATAAGTCACACATCAGTTGTCTGACACACAAGGCAATTTCCAAACTACCTACACATTCCACAGCACTGTCCTTAACAAAGACTTTGCAGTGTTCTAAAAACTTGCTTTCTCAAACAACTTCTGTCTAGTTTATACGTTTTCTATATGTTCCTTGCTCTGAAGAATCCTCAATCAGCTGAGGACCCCAATTTGAATTGATCTGATCAAAAAGATCCAATATAGTAAGGTATTTTGGTTCATATATTAAGTCAGACATCTGATCTAGTGTCACTGAATTGTCCTGAAAAACTATTGATTCATTTGAATAAACATAATGCTGTAATAATTGACAGGTTTTTTGGCAGTGTTGTAACAAAAAAATCTCCCTAATACTTCGGTTATTTCTTGTTCATGGTTAAAAAAATGAATTCCTGCTGATATTGTCATTTTTGTTCCTTCTCAATATCGTATTTATTCTTAGTTAATAAAGCCGATTTTCACTAAACACTTTTTTGTATTATTTCTAGTTGATTTTTAGGTATTTTGCTAATTTCAAAAAAATATAAAGGATTACTCAACTGGATAATGTATCATAATTTTCAATCTAAAATAAAAGTCAAAATATCATTAAGTCCTTGTCGACAAATTTCAATATGTTGTGTCCTGCCAATACAGAATTAGGACTGTGTAAAACAGGTTAATTTAAGTATCAGGAGTCATCTACCTGCATCAATCATCTGATGTCATCTGAATATTTGATGTCCAAACTGTTCTAACTTTGCTCTCACTTCTCTTAGATGGCTGCAATCAGAAAGAAGCTGGTGATTGTTGGTGATGGAGCATGTGGAAAGACATGTCTGCTCATTGTGTTCAGCAAGGACCAATTCCCAGAGGTTTACGTGCCAACTGTGTTTGAAAACTACGTGGCAGATATAGAAGTGGACAGTAAACAGGTAAACTTTGATAAATCACAGTGTGTTAGTCTCCTGCTTTTAGCTTGACAGTTTGGTTCCAGGCCTTTTCTATACATTATTCAAAGGGTCTACTTCAGCACAATGTTGTCATATTTTTGGACTACTCTTTTAAACAGTGGAATTACATTTTTTGACTGTGAAGGCAATCCAATAGTGGAAGGAGAACTATATCAGAGAAACCCCACAATTTTTTTAGCGTTAGGCATGTAAAGAACAATTGTTAACTAGAGCTGATTTTGCGTACCTGTGAACAAACCTATCCTGTGTTCCTCTACTTGCATGTAGGCTCTGAGGAGATCCAAGTACAGTAGCTTTTTATCATTCAAGCTTAGTTGTCAAAACAGATGGATTGATATCCCACAACACACGCTGTACAATTAACATTACACTTAAAAAAATTAGCAGTCACATCAATCACAAGTGGAAAGGGAACTCGAAAATCAATCCATCCGTCCATCTTCTACCTCTTATCTGGGATCGGGTCGCGGGGGGCAGCAACTGAGGCTAAGAGGCACAGACTTCTCTCTCTGTGGCCAGCTGTTCCAGCTCTCCCAGGCGAATCCCGAAGTGTTCCCAGGCCAGCATAGAGACATAGTGCTAAGACTCATTTGGAACATGATGGTGTGTTGTAGGTTGAACTGGCTCTATGGGACACAGCAGGTCAGGAGGACTACGACCGTCTGCGACCCCTCTCTTATCCGGACACAGATGTCATTCTCATGTGCTTCTCTGTAGACAGCCCAGACAGCTTAGGTGCTTTTCTAACTTTATCATTATTCTATACAAGTCAAGGGTTGCACCTGTGTCCAATATGCCATCATTGTTTCCAATGCAGAGAACATTCCTGAGAAATGGACTCCAGAGGTCAAGCACTTCTGTCCCAATGTACCCATCATTCTCGTGGGAAACAAGAAAGACCTGCGGAATGACGAGCACACACGTCGTGAGTTGGCCAAGATGAAACAGGTGAGTACACAATACTGTCACAATACTTTCTTTGAGACACAAAGAAAATATAAAATGACTTAGGGGATAGCAAAGGCTAGTAAGTAATGTTTGTAACAAACTGTGGCTACAGAAAGATGTGGGGCCAAGACATGCGGAGTGTAAACCGTGCAATAAAATCTTTGCTTTGCATCATGATAGAGGTAAAGTATGAGACGGCAGTCGTTAACTGTATTTCCCAACAATGCTGTGACATAAAAACATAGACACTGCTATAGTTTTGTCAACAAAATCTGATGCAAAGTCAAAACTCAGCCATACACATAGCAAATGTCTCGATGCTTTGACCGGCATGGGTCATTCATTTCTGCCACTTTTTAAGGTCATAGGAGGTCACTGTATTTCTGGAAAAGTTAGTTGTGACAAGATTTTCAATCAAAATAGCTTGAAGCAGCGAGAGAAATGCAGACCTAATGGTACTTAGTAATGCAATTGTTAAATTTCATTAGCCTCATTTAAATTGAAACATTTTTATTCATGAATTTCAGTCACATTATGGGAAAATCTTGGGAAAACTCCTTGTGTATCTCCATAAAAATATGAAACTGTTCTTAACCACTCACCCATGACTTTTAAAGCATGTAATGCTCTTTACTATTAAGTGTCCTTTTTCTAATTGGATTGTGATTCTTGCCTGCAGGAACCAGTAAAATCTGAGGAAGGCAGAGAGATGGCCAACCGTATTAGTGCCTTTGGATACCTTGAGTGCTCTGCCAAAACAAAGGATGGCGTGAGAGATGTTTTTGAGATGGCCACCAGAGCTGCGTTGCAGACAAAGAGACGAGGCAAGAAAAGCTTCTGTCTTCTGCTATAGAGTGCTTGAGGACAGCAATCAGTCCAATAATTTGAGTAACTAAGAAGGGAAAAATCAATTGAGTGATAAATGTCAAAGGTGGCCAAAGGGAAAACTAAGATCAAATGCAATGTCAAAAGGGACTATATGCATTTTGTGGCAAGAATTAATCTGACTCCTACATCTAAAGACGTACTTATACACACATTGAACAATGGTCTCAAATGTCCTAAATCCTAGCTGTATGCCTCAATTTTGACTGTAAAACTCATTGCACTTCTTCATTTGACTTGCCCATAGACCACATAAAAAATGGACAAAGGCACTCCTTTAAAGTGGAGTCAAAGTTTGCAGTCTTTTAATGTTCTACATAGGGCAAAAGCTTCAAGGCTTCATTTTTTTTTATTTTCTCTGTTCATTATGCTGGAATGTCTGGTGTAGATAGAAAATGACTTCTGCAAGAGAAACCTGCCACTTTAAAACACAGTACTTGCAAGTGCAGATTAAATGGCTGACATTACACTGACCACATATACTTATTTACATCCATCCATCGTCTACCGTTCATCTTGCCCTCAGGGTCGCGGGGGATGCTGGAGCCTATCCCAGCTGTCATCGGGCGAGAGGTAGTCAGTCAATTGCAGGGCCACATATCGAGACAAACGACCATTTACTCACTCACTTGGGGCAATTTTTCCCAATTTTATCCACTTAACCTGCTGTATGTTTTTGGATTGTGGGAGGAAACCGTAGAAAACCCATGCAGACACATGCAAACACCACACAGAAAGGTCCCATCGTCGGAATCGAACAATCAAAGCTGAGGCCGAAGTGCCAACCAATCCGCCACCATATCACCTCTTATGTACAGTCTATGGTTTTTCCCTATTTGTGGAAACAGACCAAAATAACTACATGTGGCCTTTTTCTTTTCTGAATCTGTATTTATAACTACTAAAACCACTTTATGAATAAGAAAGTTTGATTACTGAAATATGACCATCAGTAGGTGGTCTATCTTATAATGTGTTTTATATAAGCTTGTTAATGAATGAGATACCTAGCAAATTTATTTCAAAGAGCTTAACAGCGTCAAAGCTTGGCAAGGGACAAAACAAAAGGACCAGACCCTTAAACACATCTTTATATCTAATATTCTTATATACATCATGTCTGAATATAAATCCTGCCTCCTCGCACAATTTGACATCTGATAATCTGATTTTTATCGAACTGTAAACACAAATACCCTTTACATTATTTCTAAATTGTATTTATTTTGCCTACCCCCAATTAAAATTAAAATTTGTTTGAAACTGCTGGGAATAATGAGATCCAATATAGTTTAAACAGAAAGCAAAATTTGAGGTTTTTATCTTTTAGAAAAGTTGTACTGAAGAACTTCTTTGGGATGTAGTCATGATTTGCATCAAATTGTTGCACAAAAATACATAGAAAAATTGCGAAAACACTGGCTACTTCTCCATGTCAAGATACAGTTTTTACAGAGACTTGGATATAGTGAAAGTGTTGGACTTATCAGGTCTACTCAGTGTGTGGCGCCCACACCAAGAGGCTTTAGCTAACTTTAGATATTGGCTAAAATGATTTTTTGACATTTTAACATTTGCTTTAGGGCTGAAAAATGTATTTGGACCATACAGATCAAATTAAGAACATTAAATAGTCTCTTCTCTGGGAGTCTAATTCATGAGTGCCCATTATATTTGTTGACATAGTGATGGGTGAATGTTTACGTGAAGCTGCAGATTTTTGTTTAATATGTATTTTTATTCCCCTTAACCTTTAGAAATCTGCTGGACCTAATGACTTTGAAATTGTAAGCATTGTCTTTGAAAATAAACTAGTTGAGGAAAATGTCTTTAAATGGGTACAATAGGTTTTACGGTGTTGCTTATATGTACCAGCCTACATAACTTAATTTCATCACTTTGTTCTAAGTCCATATGACCAATGTTTGGCGTAAAGTGGCGAACTCACTTGTGGTGGATGTTCAAACAGGTACGTCCTGATTAGCAACATCATATCTTGTTACTTTATCCATATTTTTCCCCAAACTGCTTGCGTCAAATGAAAAAATAAAAATTAACAAACATTCTCGCTTTTGAAGCATTTTTTTAAATAATTTTGACTTTTCTATTGAGTCTGGAGTAGGATAAACTCCATAGTTCACCTGGCAAGTTTAATTTATTCATTTAAATCACCATGTGTTAATGCTCAAAGACTGTAAATGGAAGTAAAATACTTCTTATAATTAAATGAGGCCATGCCTTTCAAGACCAAAGAGGAAATGCTGTTTAATAGTCAATTACAAACTCCTAAGTCATAGGGCAGCAAACAAATTATTAGATCATTCACTCACAACAAATACATCTTTGTTTTCAATGGAATGGTGTTGTGCAGTGGATGCTTGAACAACCGTGGCATGGTCATGATGATAATGTCATTGATGTGCTGACTGACTTGCTCCACTCAATACATGCAAAGGATATCCACAGCTTCATCCTTGACAATTTAGCATAGAATGAGTCAGTCCTTGATGACATATGTTAAGCTTGCAAAAATTGCTCTATAAAGTGCAAATGCTGTACAGATATTTTTTTATAAACTGAGAAAAACTTTCAAGATGAAGGTGGTCCAATTAATTGATGAAGGAAGGCTAACAATTGAGTGACATTACAACACAGGTTCCAAAAGTGGAGTTCAAGAAAACTTATAAATTGAAAAAAAAAATGAATTGAAACAACAAAGCCAAGAAAAAAATTGCAAATGGTCTAATCTAGTTCACAGTAAAAAAAAAAAAAAAAACAACCTTCAAAATTGTCATGCAGTGACCATAAAAATCAATAAATTCACCCGAATCTCAGAAGTATTAATGCAAAAATAAACATAATTTGACATCATTTTTTGCTTATTTGCTTATGATAAAAATGTTGTTTAAGCCCAATGTGCAAGTTTGTCTTCACAAGTAAGACATATTGATTAATTTAAATCTTACAGGGATAGTTGGTGGCATGAGTCCCTTCTTCTTTGGGGTTTGAAAATTAAGTTTGAGAATCCTTCTACTATGCCATTTTAGAAAACGACCGAGCCTGAAAAATAGGAGAAGAATATTTTCAGGATGAACTTGTGTCACAAACTGACCTCAGTAACTACTTAAGTCTGGTTCTGACTGATGCAGCCCTGTCACAAACTCCTGGTAAAATGGCTCTGAAAGCAAAAGATAACATTTTTATGGATTAAACATAGATCATTTACTGTAGCTCACTTATTAACACCTACCTCTGTCAGGGTCAATATATGAATGTCGGATGAGAAAGTCCAAAACAACCATAGCAGAGTTTGGTTTGAAATCATCGGTACCAAGTACTTCTTGTACCTAACAACACAGGAACATGACAACTAAAATCCCAATTAGTTATCACTAAAAAGGAATAGAATTCAGGAAAAAAAACAACACACTGGCACTGTGATGGACTTAGATGAGTCCAAGGTGACCCCACAACCCTGTGAAAAGGTATAAATTATAAATGAATGAATTAATTTGTGTGTTTTTATTGAAGTCAGAGATATGTTTCTCTATGTTTTTAAAGTTTTTACAGCTTTTTCATCACAGCAACTCATAACTACCCCCTCAAAAACAAAACAAATGAACAAAAAGCCCTTGGCTCATAAATGATAAATGATGATGATCAGTGCAGAATAGATGGTTACTTGATTACAGCAAAACAGTAAAAGACATATGGACATCATACCGATTACATTTTGCAATACCTCTATAGCAATAATTGCAGAAATATTCCTGTATAGGACATGAAAGGCCCCCATGCTCTGTGAAATACATCATCTGAAGCATGTTGGCTACGTGGTTGATAATCCAATGATCAATATTCCTGTGCCAGAGTTTTGGATGGAACCTTGTATCTTATCCAGTTTAAGAGTATGCACTTTCCTGTGTCAAATGTGAACAAATCAGAGACTCCTTTTTACCTATCACTGATGAGGCTATTTGATATCCCAAGAAGGATGTGTATTGGTTCATTGTCTAGACTTGAGCCTCAAATTCTACTTATCCCCTGCCCTATCTTTTACCAAATCCTGCTTTCCCACAAGAGCTGAAGCAATGGGTGAGTGTGGCTGAGCTTAACAAGAGTATCGTAGATAATCATAGAACAGGTTTATTGATCCACCTCTCTGTGAGAAGAAAAGCAGATTCTCTTTGCATGAATAACTGGATGGAATGCAATGTAGTGTCCCTAGAGACATAATCCCTTACCTGCTTATGACGAAAAAAAATATCTGGTTTTTGAAGATCACATTTTATACAATTGGACAATAGACATCAATGTGGGCCCATTAAATATCTCACGACTAAAAATGCCTTTGGCTTCCCAGTTTTGGAAACCAACATCTGTTTTATATGACAAAAAGTCAACATTTCCACTTATTGGAGACAGAACAAGAGTGGTTTGTGATTATCCCTCCAGCCTTCTTATGGTTCACCATGCTTTTATAGTATCGATTGAAATGGGGTTATTACGACGGCTTCAGATTTTTAATAAATACATTTATTCAGGGAAATCTGGACATAGAGCTGTCAATATCCACCCACAGACATGGACTTTCTCTGTACCAAGTCTCCTATAAAATGTATGTGAGCACTAAGGTGATGTTTACGAATGCCAGGGGGGTCAAGACAACCTACTACAGGCAAAAGAAAAAGTAGGCGGACTTAACCGGACGGACTTAACCACCTATTCAAATCTAATGCTTATGATATTCGTTTTACTTGGAAAAGGAATTGGGATAATGTGTATTGGATATGAGTACAATATTCTATTTTAAAAAGGGCAACCCAACCAGATGTAGGGACGTGCAGTATGCTTCATCTCACCAGATTGAATTTCGTTCAAACAAAGGGGAAAATATTCCCAAATACCAATGGAGACCATTTTTAAGGGACTGGAGATCGGAGGTGGGGGGGTTGGGTTTTCTCTCAGGTTGCCCAGAGACATTGCATCTGACTTATCAAACCTTATTCTGTATCTTGATCAGATACTACATTTTTTGATAACCCCAATAAGGGCAGAAATAGATGTCAACCTTGGTAAGGAAAATAAGAAAGTACAGGGTGATCTTCTTTTGCTTGTCTGCCATGATTAGGCTATAGTGCTAGAGTTAATCGTGATTGCCTCAGCAAAGGACTCTTATGAAAGGTCAGCTCTGCCTTGTACCTCTGCCGAACAGAACGCTGGAGGATCCTAACCATTAGTCAGTACAGAAGAGAGAGGATGGTTATATGTTGAAGCCTAATGCATTGAATAAGTTATTCACCTAAACCAAATATATGCTGTGGAAAAAATAAGACCCTTCAACTGATATGACTGGTTTGAAATGACAATATTAACTATAGTTAAAGGGCCTTAGAATCCATCAAGGGAGGAAGAGGGGCTTGGTAGAGGGAACACAGGGACACCGCATTGATAAATACTTCTTAAGAAGTATATCAAGTCAGTCGAGTGAAGTCCAGCGACAGGAAGTAACCCACAGTTCGCAGGAAATCAGCACCCCTGATGTTGAGGCAGGCCCGAGCACTGTGGCAGGCAGAGAGGCCAGCCAGCCGAAGAGGGAGAGAATTAGTGCACAGAAACCCAGAGTTAGGTGGCCAGGTGCAGCAGAAAGTAGGAATTGGGAAGATTTTAATTGTGATTTGGTTAGGATAGACTTATTCAAGAGAGAATACAGCTTAAGAGGCAGTGGAGGAAAGCGACAGAGGCTGAGAAGGTTGGAATTGGTTGTCTGCAGGCAGATCTGAGGGGGCAATGGGTAGTACTGAGAAGAGCAGAGAATGTTAGGAAAAATAGGAAAAGGAAAGAGCGAGCTAGAGTAGCCTTTTTTAGGGACCCATTTAGATTTGTTAAGTTGATGCTTAGTAAGGAGAAGAGTGGTACGCTTAAGGTAGAGAAGCAGAAGCTTGAGGAGTATTTGCAGGGGCTGCATAAAGATAGGGAAAGATATAGTGAGATGGCACTTCCTTCTGATATT
>CAAKHD010006913.1:0-20995 GCA_901007705.1 Fistularia tabacaria | reverse complement strand
ACACCAGAGAAAAGAATAAAAATCAGTGTCTGCCCGCTGTAGCATGGGCTCATAAGCACTATATTATGTGTGTGTGTGTGTGTGTGTGTGTGTGTGTGTGTGTGTGTGTGTGTGTGTCCACCCAAGGTTGTGCACAGCCTGCCAGAAGTAGGACCATTCCATGTTATATGAAGACGCTGTGTTTCTATTTTCTATTGTAAAACATCAGATGTTTTACTTTCCAGAAGGGAGATCGTGGGGTTTCTGGTCAAAAATATCTTCTTTTTTTTTCTTTCTTTTTTTTTTTTTTTCGCTGCTCTGAAGTGAAGAGGTCTTTGCATCTTCCCCTTATTACCTGCTGGTGCCACACACGGAATGATAGTTTTTCTTCAGGTAGCAATTGTATTTTCATCAACAAATAAAAAGGGTATTTTGCTTGTTTTTACTTTAATTGGTCATGAATGTAGTGGGTTGTTGTTGTTGGTTTTTTTTTGCGGTGGATGATGTTGTCATTATGAATGCACCTGTTCTATTTAATGCAACCACTGAGTATGGAGATAATATCTGCTGCTGCAGCCAAGATTGCTGTATGCCTCCATACATCACATCCTCTTCCCCCTGATCATATAGCTTAAGTTTTTGAATTTCTTGTGGTTGAATTTGTAAGTATCAGCTCAGTTAGGCTTTTTTTTGTTTTGTTTGCTTTTATAATTTGATTTTAAACCCTCAGTTCATAGTTGGCCATGTCTCAAATGAACCTGTGCTCAGTCCACTGGTTGCTGCCCAGATTTGCATGACCTGGGGTCTAAATGTCTAATATACTACAATCTTGAATGCATTCAGACTTTTACTTTAAAGAAAAAGAAGGTATTAAATATGTATTCCTGGAGAAACAAATGGATGAGTCTGTTATGACAGAGTGATGCTGTTTTCGCTGCACATGAGACAGAGGAGGAGTTAAACTGATCCAGTGTTTATGAAACTGCTTAGGAGAGAAGAAATGAGGACGAGAGATAGCAGGAGGAAGAGGAGGGCCAGGACATGCGGCTGCTGCAGTGTCTTTGCCTCGTGACTTTGTTTACATCCAGCGGCAGCAGACATCCGCGGGTATGTGTGTAGACTCGGACTCTGTGCACGTCGTCACCAGCAAACGCTGATGTCATACAGACACTCTCGCGTGTAGATTAGAGTGTGAGTCTGGCTTTGTGTCTTGATTTTTGAAGTTTGTGCAGACACGCACTGGAACTGCACCATCATGCTGTATGCTAGAGGGCTGCCATACACTCCCCTGTCTGCTGACAGACAATAAGAGATGTTTGTAAAGATGCAGGTTAATTGCTGCTGTCAGGGAATGAGCTGTTGGAAAATTCATATGTGCGATCATTCATTATTATTATCGGTATTATCATTTAATACAAATTATCTGGACTTATTATCAATGAATAGACACATTACATGACTTTTCTATGATATTTTTTTTTTCTGTGTTCTCGTCCATAACCTCTTTTTTTAAATCTTCACATTTTAAACTTAATGTCACAGCTTGTAATGCATTTTTATAACATGGAAATCTCTAAATCCTATCACCTACTGGCTTAAAGGTGAAGGAAACAAATAATAATGATATTGATGTCATTACGTTTCTACAAACTAAATAGAAAATTCGATGTTACCACATTGCTCGTTTTAAATTGGTTGACAATTTTAGAAATAAAATTCTCCATTATATAAAATTGCAATATTTTCCAGATAAATGACAAATGCTGCCAATAATGTTTGATTATTTTAGCGCCATTTTTATTCCTTTTTGTTCCCGCATGTTTGACTGCCATTAGAAAGTAGAGCTGCTGTTTGGAAACGTCACTAAGGAACAGCGTATGTTCAGTCCAGTTATGTGTTATTAATGCATAGTCTGGTCTTTGTTATCAGGAAGCGGCTAATGAGTTATTGAACTCTAAATCATGGTATAAATACTCAGAGCCTGAGATGCAAGAGGACCATTTATAGAAGTAGCAGGAAACCGCTGAGGCTCCCCAAGGGGAGGCTGGTGTGATTATAATCTTTCACTTTGGAATGTGTAATTGTGATTATTTTGGATGCTTGTTCACTAAGTGTCCCACCTTGAGGAGAAAAACAGATGTATGTGGCAGTGGACCTTGAGACACACCTCTTTAATATTTTCTGTGATTGCGTTGTGTATATATTACAGGAAAAAAAATCCTGCGTCATTTAGTGTATACTTTCACGTTGATGTTTTATGAGTAATGTTTTATTTTTGGCCAACACCCGTTTCTAAATTATTCCAATGATTAGTTTCTAAGGGCATTCTAATTTTATTAACCTTTTTTTCCTTCCAGAAAATCGAAGTAGTTATTTTCCATAAATGAAGCTTTCCCTTGAAATGCAGACTAATCTGCTTGCTAATATTTCTACTCTCTAATGAGACTGTGACTACAGTAAGGTGATTCACTAGTCTGAGTCATTTTGTGTATCGCTATTTTATTTATTTTGTTATGTCTCTTGATTGTGATGATTCATCAGTTGATGCCCACATCTCCTCGGACCACACGAGGTCATGGTCACATAGATCAGCAGGGGAGGATTTTAAACAGCCAGCGTTATTTAAGTAGTATTTACAGAAGGGAAACACGGACGCAAATATTTTATGTCACCTGCGTTTGTTTTGTTTTTTTGGGTTTTAAAAGTGGTTTGTTTCATGTGGCAGTGCCATGACAGAAATCATCTGTACTGTTATAGCCACTGGACACATTAAGTAGAGGACGTTGTAGCTTTTAGGATGGTTTTCGCGGATTGACCGTCAATCTGAATCAAACTCAACAGCAACGTCCACTCTGGTTCAGGAAGTAAAAATCCCATTGATGGTCTTCCTAAGGATTTACATAAATATCATTGAATGGTTATGCATTCCGACAGGAGGTGGGTGGATTTCTGTTCCCATAGATACAAACATCGGTATAAAACCTACCTTTGTTTTTGGAAATATGTTTATTTTGTATTTAGGAAAACCATAGAAGGTTGTTTATGATCCAACAAAAGAACATCTCATCTTGACAAAGCTTGATGTTTCCCCCGTGAATTCCATCTGAAATCAGCTGCGATGGTGAACATTTATGTTGATTTGAAATAAATAAGAAAGCAACGGTTCCCTGCTTAGACCAACCACATTTCCCTGTCTTAGGTAGAGGGTTTATTTAAAGATGAAACACGAGTGTTTAAAAAGCAATAATTATCCGTAGCAATGGATTCCTGAGGATTTGTCTTATTCATGGAGGTTTGTGGGATTTTGTTTTACTCCTTCTCATTTAACATTATGTAAACTTTTTTTTCGGCCTTTGATTTTTAGCTTATTCTTTTTTTCGGTCTTGAGGTACATGTAGTATGGTAATGATTCATCTGCTTGCTGGTTGACTTGTTTGTGGGCGTAGATCACTCTGTGGGAGGATTTTCTGTAAGGTGTATGGAGAAAATTAATAAGTACATGACAGGAAGACAGTGAGCCAGAAAGTTTTGCGGGGCAAATCAACACAGTGGAGCAGCATGTCATGTAACCTTTATATGTTTGGTTCATTATCAGTCAGATCAATGTCAGACAGATCCAGTAGACACAAAATGGGGCAGATCTGTGCTTAGTAGGGGATGAGGTAAATCTTAGAGAGGATCAGATGATAGTGGCATATTTTTCTGTCATACCAAAGTATCTGCAATGCCTTTGGAGATCTGTGCTTGGACTTTTAAGGCATCCAGAATAGTAGCATAACAATAGTTTGAGAAACCAAAAAGAGAGGTAGAACAGAAGGGGGCCTAGCATAGCATATGCTAATGGCCAGTTTCCGCTCCATGACTCACTTAAAGAATACTGTTAAATTGTTAAGCCTTGTCTTTATTGTTATCATCATAGTGTTTCATCATCTTCTTATATGATTACAGCTCACTTGGACTTTATCTTTATAAAGCAGCTCTATAAATAACCCAAAGGAAGCTAAAAAACATAGAGATTTTACTGCGCATAAAAGCAGGTAAAACAGATATACCAACAATTGGGCCAGAAATCACTGTATGTGTCCATCGATATGCAGTGAACGGTACAGTCTTATGAAACATCTTTTATAGTACACAGGTCCCACTGCCCAAATGCAACTTTAATGTTTGACTCATAGTCCTTGGCCAGTCTACTACTCGCACTGAATTGCATTGATATTGTCACATCATGAGCTCTTCATGGTATGAAACCAAAAATTTGGCTTTGGGTGGAACACAAAGTGGTCAAGTGGTGGAAGTTGAGATAACATAAGATCAGATCAGATAATACTTTATTGATCCTCATGGGGGAAATTAGTGTGTCACAGCAGCAATAAATATGAATATAAATACATATAGAAGAGACAATTAAAAAGGATGAAGACAACAATGTGGATAAAAACAGATAACAGAATAACAACAACAAGGATAAAATTAAAAAACAGAATGACGACAACAACAAGGATTAAAATAGATAAACAGGATGTGAATGGAATGACAACAACAAGGATAAACATAGATAACCGAATGACAACAACAAGTTGAGGCTGTTCTGAAATCTTTGGGATTGTCCAGACTAGAAGTGCACATTCAACTGGCGTCATCACATTAGTCTAAGAGTGGCTGCAGTCCCTCGTCCTTGTCAGCAGCTCTTTATTGATCACTTCCCATCATCTCATGAGAGCTGAGGCGAGCAGGGTTTTTTTCATTGTCTCAAAAAGTTGTACAATTTGACCAACCAGCTGACTTCTGCTTTCAACGGCCCAGATTAACGTCATCGCATGTCAAGTACTATTCCAGACTTCAGGCCAGTAAAAGAAACTGTCAGTGTATCGAGCATGAAAATGTTTCCTTGACTTAGGCTTCGAATGCACTTTTTATGTTATTTTAAGTTGAAGTAGATCATGGTGAGAACCTTTAAAAGTTCAGCTTGTCAACTTGTATTATATAACAGCATTTCACGGAATTGTACTGCATGTATGGGTATTGAACAGTACCTGGTATTTCACCCTGCGCAGATTCTGTTCAATTCACTAACAATCTGGTCAACAAAGAAAATCGTAAAAGAAATGAAGATCTTTAAGTTGTAATTATTTCTTTCCTTTCTTTCTTTGTTTTTTCAAGTGTCTTCTCAGCTTGTCGGGACCAAACTTTCCCGCAAAATATTTACATGAACATTTTTCAGATTGATTGTATTTCTTTTTCGATTGATATTAATATTTTGTCAGTTATTAGCAATGTTTAACAGCTGTTTAAGACAGTCATTCTTAATGTTCAACCTTTTTTAAACCAATTTTTAGGTTATTATCATAAGACGTAGTCATAGTTGGGTTGTTTTATTTTTATTTCTTGAACAAAAGCTGACAACCATGTGTCGTGTATGTAGGTTCCATTTCGACAATTGCACTTCTCACTTGCAGATGTTTACATAGATGCCGGGACCGGGGGCTGTGGTGAGCGCAGTTGTGCCTACTGACTCATGGGGCAGCTCTTAAAGAAGCGCCGAGAGATACACCGTCAACTTCCTTTTTTATAATGGCTCCAAACCGCATCATTTATGTAGGTCAGTTTACAAGCGCTCTTTATGCTTGTTTTGTAAGAAGTTGTCAGTTTGTGCTACACCTGCAGATAAAAGCCCACTGCAGGTTACTGTTACCAACCAGAGGGAGTCTTGGAAGGCCCTTCCTGTCATAACAAAAGGAAGTGTTGCTAGTTTTAAGCTGTCTCCCCCTCTCTCTCTGTTTCACACGCGCCACAAACTTACAGAGGTTTTCCTCACTTTGTTCCTCCCCCTCAGCTCTTTGCTGAAATATTAATCATAAATATGTCATGTGAACATATAATGCATGAGAACATTTGATTTCCCTCCTGGGTACCCAGGTGTTTGCGTGAGTCAGCAGCGCCATTAGTTTATTACCAGCATAGATATGCTCCTTTTTTTTTGTCGAGCATGGGGAAAATACATTCTGTATCCAGGCACTGGAATCAGTAATCTGTTCACCCAGTAATAGCCATTGTAATAACAGATGAAAGCACTTTGAATATTGGGAAGGATTTTTCCCAAAGATTCGGCCACCAAAATGAAAATCCATTACTGAGGAAAAACAGTCAACCATTTACAGTCTGCTCAGCAGTTTCATCTTCTATATGACGTGTTTGACTTACTTTACTGTAACTCGAGCATCTATAGCTACTGCATGTTAACAAATTACAACTATTTACATAAGAAACTGTATGGACTGGTGTGTGAGTTGTATGTCTGCATCAACAGGACACATCTGTTTCATTTTCTGCCATGAAAGTTTGACGAACAGTAAATCCTTTCCTTCTCTTCATCCAAAACCTAATTGGTTTATTTATAGGATGTGCCCATTATGTCACCTTGTTTACTTTGCATTCATTTATTGATAGGAAGAAGTTAATATCAACGAATATATTTTCTACCTTCATTGTGCCGAGCAGCTGAAATGCAGCAAAGATCTGATATTATTTTAATGTTCTCGATATGAGGAAGGTCAGACTTTGATAGAACCTGTTGTAAGTTGTCTATTTTATTTTTTTTTCTCTGTAAATCAAGCAGTGCAGTCCCAATATAGACTGTAACCTCGGTACTTTGAGAGATGATCAGTGGTTTGAAGAGTGTTCTGTGTGTTTGTAGGTGTGTTAAGGAGTGAGAGAGAGATGCTCATATGCTCATTTTCATGTGAAAGGGCTACAGCTGCTCTCTCCCCCTAAGGAAATTATTCATGCTTTATTCTAATGTGGACCCCAGACGGCACAAACACACTGGGACACCTTTATTATTGGTCAAACTCAAAGCAACACGAAGGCGAATCTGTATTTGACAGAACCTCTATCACTGAATTGTGCCGTTGTAGATTTGGTTAATATCTTGAGGAGCTGATCAACTTCCTCCTCTGCAAGGACGAGATGCAGATCATTTGTCTGTCGGCTCACGGTGAGTTTTAAGAAGTTCATAGCACAGGAAACAAATGGATCGAGAAAGCCCAGTCTGAAGAGACTGTACCATTATTCACTGTAAGAATGCTTGGCAGGAAAAAGAATTGGCACTAAAAGCCTGAGGGAAGGACTGTGAGGGCAGACAGCCGCTGCACAGTCCCATCACGTTCTACCAATCAGTCTGAACACGGCAGACAGAAGATGGGCTTTTTAGGCTTGAGCGGAGAAGTCCCTGTTGCAATAATCCTGCCATAAACACCTGGTGTTAGTATTTAAACCTAAGACTTTAGCATCCATATCTTTTGTTTATGGCGCTATTAGGCATTGAGCTGAATCAGTGTTGTGTGACTTCCTTGAATCTGTCGATGAGCTGTATTTAAACTTCTACATCACCTTGTCCGCACAATGAAAGCCCAGTGTCCCAGATCAACAGATGTTAACAGTTGCCGTTTATGCTTTGTGATAAATGATGTTATTTCATACTCCCAGCAATACCTGAAATATGTCCAGACATATTACCCAGAAGAAATTACAGTGCTGAACTTGTCTTTATATCTAGCCATAGCTTTATGGTAGATTGTAGTTGACGTGTTTCAATCAAGGCTGGTGAGGGATTTAAAAAAGAAAAAATTGATGCTATCAGTTTTATTGACCACGAGCTGAAGGCTGGTCCCGTGTCGTCCCGTGTCTTCCCGTGGCAGCTCAGTCACATGTACTGCAAACAAAAAGCACAAGGTACCGTACGAAACTATGACCACTTTTTAAAAAATCATTAACTTGGATAAAGTGTCGCGATTAACGGTTTTAATTGATCAGTAATTCCTCATTGTCGTTTCAGTCTCTAGTAAATATCGTTGTACTGAAATTACTACAAGTGAGAGACAGCAGCACTCAACGTCCATGCAACATTATGAGAAATTCAAAAAGCTGTATGTTCAGTGTCAGTATTTAGCGAAAAAGAAAATAGACAACAAATGCCTAACTCCAACTTTGGAGTCGAAATTAGGGGGAAAAACATCAAG
The DNA here is from genome assembly GCA_901007705.1 of Fistularia tabacaria. Taxonomy (NCBI): domain Eukaryota; kingdom Metazoa; phylum Chordata; class Actinopteri; order Syngnathiformes; family Fistulariidae; genus Fistularia; species Fistularia tabacaria. The sequence continues at coordinate 12,995 of CAAKHD010006913.1, read as the reverse complement.
AAAGTCACTAGATATCTTAAGTTTAGCCGGAGCTAGGCATGTATACTTTGCCCATTGAAACTGTGTTGTCACAATACAGGTTCTTATTTATTCTTTGCAAGTCAGTTCATTAGTGATACAATTACTAAAACAAAGAAAAAAAATCATTAAAAAGAAAGGGAAGTATCATTGTGTTGTGCAGTGAATGGAGCTGGAATTAGTTATTAGTAATAACTAATAATTATCCATGATGATCATTAGTTATTAATCAAAGTTGAAATATCATTAATTTGATAATAATATGAACCTTCGTTTTGGCCACCACCAGCATAGCTGGAAAATAATAAGTAAATAGTGGAATACAGTTTCAAGAAAAAGGTATCGTATTGGAAATGTGAAGCACCGTCACTTTAAATCTAAGGAATTGTTCCAAAGGAAAGACATTTCAGCATGACTTACGGAAACAATATATCTATTTGGCTTCATTGTTGGAGTAACGTGTCTGAGTAAACAAAGAGGAATAGCCGTTTCCCTCAGGAAACTTCACTGAAAAAGACTGTAAACTCATTTTATTAAACTTCCCGGAGGCGGGAAGATTATTGAATTTCATCTGTAATCCCTTTCAAGCACAACTCAAATCCCCGCCTAACCCTTTGTGACTGCTGGATCCTGGTCAGTGCCATAATTCACTCTGGATTTATTATTACAAGGCAGTGTAATGGAAACTTTCTTCTACGCCATGCAGAGCTGGGTGTTTAAACTCCTACCTAATATGCCAAGATGAACTCTAGCCTGTCCCTTCTGGCCAGCAACAGTCCAAGCCTGTAAATACAAGAAAGACAGAACAGAAACCAGTCCGATTGTATTCTGAATAGCTGTCCATTCAAGCGGCTGCAGAGAGTACAACCCCTGAGCCTCAAGACTACAGCGGAGTCCCAACTCGAGGGGAAAATTATTGGTCTTTCGTACAATTGCAAAACCGAAACACTTCAAAATCCAACTGTTTGCTTTACATTATCTTTAACATGACGTATTTATTAGCTAAAATTGCACAGTGGCCCCTTAAGATATGAATGACTTTATATACAATTTTTTTTTAAAGATATGAAGCACGATTTGAGCAAATTTCACCCTTGAAACACGAAAACATTTCATGATACGAATACTAGAGCGAGAGAATCAAAATTTGCAATTTGCGCGGTACGTGCCAAGCGTGCTCCCACAGCTGGAATACACTTCATGACCCCTCGCATCTTCTGTATTGGCGCTGCTCACTGCTCTCACCTTGAAGAATGCCTTGCATGCTTCCAGCATCCCTCTGCCGCTTTGTCCGGGTAGTTCGTTCAGTACATAATGCATGCATAATTTTATATCTTTGTGCTTATTTTTTGTATATATATATATTTTTATAATCATTATGGAAAATTCCTTTTAAGATACGAAAAAATCAATACCCACTTCTGGGACAAATTAAATTCGTATCTTTAGTGACCACTGTAGTCCACTCCTCAGTTACCTGAACTTAAGCTGCCATCTGCAGGTGCACTGTTCGACCATCGAATTTCACCGCAGGGAGGGAGAGCCGCATGAAATATTTACAGCAGCCCGTGTCTATATTATTCATAATAAGTGTCAAATGGCATTGTGTATTTTACTGCTGTGGTTCACTTTCTCGTGTTTTCAAAAGAGTAGCTCTAAAAGCCCTCAAAGCAAAAACTGCTCAGCGGCAGCTGCAAACATCAGTTAACAACCTGCTGCTTCAATAGCAGAGCATAAAGAGTCTGATGTTTCCCCCAGGAATCTGTAGACAGTCGAAACAGATGAAAAGAAAATAGAGCCAACCCAGGATTAAAATTCATGGTGTGAAGTGGAGTCCATTTCAGTGTTGTGCCTTGTCTGGATGGGTACACAAGCTCATACAGCTTTGAATATCATGAAAGCTTGTTCAAAGATTTGCCTGCATCTCATGTGTTGCCAAATGAAAAAGGAATCTCACATTAGTAATCTGAACCAACTGCGCTGCTCCAAGCCAAATCATTTTAGTGATATGATAATGTGATTGAGATAGTGAAAATACAACACTGGGTATAGCAGCCAATTAAGCACATCAGTGTAGATTGATTGCGAAAAACAAAAAAGCAAAGAATCTTACACCGATCTTGGATTTGATGTCAGTATGTCAAGGTTACGGTGGGCAAGGTAACTTTTCCTATGGACAGGATTTCCCTGTGGATGGAGCAGTGACCAGACCTGGCCAACATATTTGACACATCCAATAACACTATCACGCACTGTTTATTGACAATAGAGTATTTTACCAAGTAATGCTGTTGAGAGTAGAATAGAGTGGTCTGGCATGCCTTTTGTTTTTATCGAATATTTCAGGGGCGTTTTCACTCAAGTATCAGCCTAGAATTTCACTTTGCTTTTTCAGAATATACATTGAAGGTTAGTTTTAAATAAACAGTTGAATGATAAGTTTCTATTGACTGGATTACAAAATCAGTGCATTTCAAAGTCAAAGTCAGCTTTATTGAGGAATGGCGTAGATGTTTCTCACAATCCCACAGTGACATGAAATTAACAAAATAATAATAATGATAATAATTGTAATAGAGTGCAAATTAGCAGTAAAGTCTACTGTTACATTAGACAGTAAACATTAAACTATGAAATATGAAGTATAAAGTGCACCCAGATGCAGACTGATATTTGACGGCATGAGAGAGTAGCAGCAGAGGTTGTTTTTTTTGTGTACAGTTTAGTGCAAAGGTCAGTAAGAAGTACCATAATGGTATATGATGGAATAGCAGCATTATGGCTTTCTCAGTGCAAAGGAACAGTGGTGCAAAAAGAAGGAAAAAAAAATGGTAATATTTCGCTAATTTAGTTTGAAAATTGATTTCAACTGGAAATGAATCCTTTTTTCACATTCAGAAGCACATGATTTTTCCAGACCTCTGGCTTTCCATCAGGGAATCCTTTGTCGACAGACGTGCTTGCAGATGCTTGCTGCTGCTGTTTTAAACGGTCGGTGAGGTTTGGGGCCTTGTCATGGCTCCATGCTCAGAGTAAAACCTGTGCTGGGACTCTGTATCTGAAAGACCTCTTGGCAAAGAGGACCCTGCAAAAAGTGGTTTAACCATGTTTGGTCAAAAAGACTCTCACTATGCTGTTACCCCCTCTCCCAATCTGTCTCTCTTATCCAAGGCTGAACTGAAAGTGAGACAGAAGCTGCAAACACACAAACCCTAATGTACATAGCTATACACACACACACTCACAGGTAGAACAAGGCAAACAAACAGCAGCACTGTTCTAGTTGATTATACGTTGTTCAAATAGACATAAATAGATTCTTGAAAGTCTTCATACCATAACTGGTCAATAAGCTTCTCTCCAGATGACTTTCCATCACAGTTGTTTCCAAAGCTCTTCACATCTGAAAGTGGATGTCACAATGTTCTCCAGACTGATGGAGATAATCACACTGCTTTAGCAAAACAGCTCGTCCCGCAAGCTCCTTTGATTTCAATCTTCTGATTGTTTTATAATGTCTAGCTGCTTAATTCTTTACTTCGGTTTTGTTCGTTACTTATTCCTCTCGATTTGTTTCCACGGCCCAAACCACAGATGGTGGTTTGACACCCAGCCACACTGTTGCAATTAGTTTTACTGCAGCTAAATATGCGACGGTATCCACATCTTTAATTATTTAACTTACCACAGTTTTGACAGGCTCTCACCGCCTACAGTATTGCAGCTATGGAAGATTTGCTGAACCTTCTCTTGAATTGAACCTGATCTTTCAGCACTGGGTAAATGTCGAAACTGTGATCAGCTTCCTGTTGATTTCACTCTCCTCAGGAAACTGTCTCGATCTAAGTAACTGTCATATGTGTATGTATGTAGAGAGACAGGTAGAGTTGGATGAGCAAGTGCTGTATTGCCTAATTGAATTGCTCAAAATATTTTGTAATACTTGCAAATGCTACGGCTACCAGTGTATTGAGTTTTAAACTTAAGGGTTGTTCTTTTAAGATTTAAATTACAAAACAGATATTGAAAGACCAAAACTTCAGCAATTTGCTAAAACACTTTTACACTCCATTTGAGGTGGATCTTGCCTTTCTGGAAAAACATGATCCACAAAAACGGGGATATCGGGATGAATGGAAAGAAAAGTCATGGGACAGATCGGCTGGTTATTGGCACAACATTCTCACATTTGTATCCGCTTCTTTGAGTGACAGGGCTTCATCTCTGTTTCTGAGTTCACAGCCTTCAACTACTGTTCCACTCCCAGTGCCAGTGAAGACTATCTTATATACTTAAAGATAAGGCCACTTCCTCTTTCGCAGTGCAGGGGATCTCTCCATAACCTTCCTTTGGCATTAATGACAGTAATCTATATCCTACATGTTTCAAAACTTTTTGTGCTGCACTTACTTTTGACCTTTATTCATTTATTTTATTTATTTTAATTCATTGTCATTGTCACGGAAAACAGGCTGTCGCCAATCATTTGCCAATGGCAGTCTTTCTCAGCTACTTCATGCTTGGGTTTGGGCCGATTTGTTTGCCCTGACTTTGACCTCTCTTCGTCCGCATGGAATATGAGGATAACTGACAAGAGCAAGAGGTTAGAAACGGCTATTAAATTCTTCAATCAACTGTGCTGCCCTCGATGGCCTCGCAAACAAGCACAGGCTCCCCTGGTTTAGTGAAGTGAGGAGCCACTGCTGCAGAGAAACCTCGCTAAGTGGAGTAAATATGCCATGAAAAAGGGCCGTGGCTGGAGTTGAAAGACGTGCTTGATGAAATCAACCCTCAGGAGAAAGAACTGGGAAGTGACAGTTATGAAGGTCCAAAGATGCCAACCAAAGATGAAGGCGTAGGCTTTGGAAATGAAGCAGAGGCAATGATAGGACAAATTTCCAAATATGGTATATTATATATGTCATGTAAATAATTCAATGTTTAAACACTTTTTTAAGGGGAATTCCCTTTATTGGTTAGCTGGCTTGTTTCTATTCTCAGTTGCAGTAACCCACTCTGAATCTCCATGTTGAGTTTTGTGTGTCAGGAGGCTGCGGCCCAGATCTTCTACACTCTATACATCATGTGTACGTGACCCAGTTCATGTGACTTACAAATCTATAAACACTCTTCACATGAAAGACTAAATTTGGAGTTCCCTTTTATGGCAGATTCCCTCCTCGGTAAGGTCTCTTGAAGGGCTGGAGATGGAGCGATTTGAAGTCAAAGTTTTACACAATATAATTAACGCACAGCAGCGCAAACTGCAGAACCAATATTCAACTTATCATCCGTTAAACTTTATGTAAGTGTGTGTCTTACATCAGCTGAGCAAGAAAGGAATATATACAGCACTAAGACCCATATTGCGAAGCTGTAACTCCGGATATGTTGTAAATAGCTGTTAGAAGTGGTTGTTGATGTGTTACAGAACAACATATATGTTGGGTGAAGTTGGTTAGTAAATTGCCTTTGTTAGAAATTAAAATGGTGGAAATCAACCGCATGCATTCAGAAGATTGGACTCCATGTAAATCTGTTGGGAGTCCCACTGAACCAAATAGGGACCAATTTTTTATCTGTGACAGATGCAGGCCTCAGATCCAAGCAGGACAATCTGCTGCCGGCAAGAGCAGCGTGGATCACCTGCCTGAAAGTAGGCCAGCGACTCTTAACCCAGAACCACAATTAAAACAAGACTACTTTGAGGACGCGTTTGCGCAAGACACAACATTTACATTCCTCGTTTGTCACACAATCAGCTAACTGTCAGATTTCACCTCATACATCTGCAGTGATTTATCACCACCTCTTTGAACAGCAGCCGTGTTCTTTGTCTCCTGCAGCCGCTGCAGATCTGGGCCCCAGAGTCAACCTTAGATGGTTGGGCCATCTTAAGAGTAAGCTTGGGCTCTAGTTTTACTTTGGCATTTATTGACTTACGGTCTCACTAAATTGTCCACGTCCCGGTTGTGCACTGCAGTGGCGTCACACTTTCATCAGGTGCAATTTTATTTCAGACAGCTATGGAAGTGTATGCTTGATGCTCTGTAACTGATTTAAGGCTTTTAGTTGCGAATGATAATGTCAGCAAATATCGGGTCTCTAGCTAAAAAGGCAACAATCGTTTTTTGAAAAAGATTTATATCAGAAATAAACATTAAATGTTAGGAGAGTGGGGCCTGGTATATATTTGCAATTTAATTCGAGGAGCGTCTGGGTCAGAATGGTTCAGCAGAGCTGATCTGACACACAAAGCAGCCTTGTCATAGTACTTTATTTACAGCAAGAGAGCTGCTAATAAGCAAGTCTCTTGCTGTTGTGATTGTGTAGTCCATCTGATGCAATCGGCCCTGAGAGGATACCATTCCTGATACCCAACATTTCTCCAGGCAGTTATTGTCGGCGTCTCCGTGGTAGAAACCCTTCTGCACCAGCAGAGTCTTTGAATTTTACTTCAGTCTCACGGTAAGCATCAACTTCTCACCCACTCGTTTCACCGCAGAGAGCAGGGAGCGCTGCTGTGACACGTCACAGAACCATCTGGTAAGGATGCTGTAGAAGAGATATTGAAAAACTGCAGCCCGCGGGCCATATTTGGCCCATTGGGCTTTATATCTGACCCGCCAAATTTGTTTCAATTTAAATGTTATTATTAAATTTGATAATATTATTAAACCTCATTCATGTGGCATTTTCTGCAATGCCTGCAATGCCTGCGGTTCCCCACTAGATGGATGGCACACTTCACATATATTGGCTTTTGTTTGGTGTATTTACTGTTTTGGTCACATGCGTTTTTCTTTGAACCCTTCCATAAACATGAATCTACCAAGGAATTGAAAAGTGGGAAGTGAGTGCCGAATGTTTAATACAGAGTGGACCAGGAAAGATGATTTCACGAAAGTCCGATCAAAGGTTGTATGTCTGATATGCAAAGAGACGGTTGCGGTTGTCAAAGAAACTAACTACTAGCTAACTACGCTAGCAAACAGTCAATGCATGAATGGGCGACGACTGCTCAGAGGTTGGCGGCTAATTTACAGACTCAGCAAAGTTTTTCAACAACAAACTGCGATTCAAGATTCAAGTAGCGAGGGAAGTTTTTTGCTTGCATTCAGATTAGCAAAGGCAAGAAAGCCTTTCTTTGAGGGCAAATTTTTGAGAGAATGCATGATAGAAGCAGCAGGTCTTATGTGTTCGAGGAGCCAAAGTAAGTTTTGTGCATTGCTTCAGCTTTCTCTGCACTTGCACTTGCAAGGATTGCACACAGCTTAGAATGAGCAGTGGCTGCACCTTTTCGTTAGGATGTATAATAAAAGTGTCCACACGGATGTTAAACCCTGCAATAAAAGTTATTGTCAAAAAAAAAAAAATGCAATTTCCTTTTTTTAGAGACAAGTGCCTATTAAAGGCGAAAACTGACTATGTAATGGCTTTTGCATGTCATCAATATCAGTTTACACAAACAGTACATACCTCTGCTTATGGTCCGGCCCTCTGTCAAATGCCCACGAGTTAAAAAGTTTTCCCACCCCTGCTGTAGAACCTGCTTCGGTGCCTGATAACTGCATCCATTTGATCACCAGCAAAGCCAGGGCCAAACGGATGGATGCCAGAGAACATCAATTCCATTACAAAAAGCATTGTGTTTTTTCTCTCCATTTCTGTTCTGATATATATGATAGCAAGATCTATTAATCTTACGGAAAGTATTCTTGTTGTTTCTTGGAAACTGTCATTGCAACAAGAACCAGCTCTGATTGGTTGGATCGATTTTTTTTTTTTTTTTTTTTTTTAATTTTATTTAGCAAAAAGTAATTGATGCTACTGCCATTCCTAAACAACTGCTGGAAAATCTATGTGATGGTTCAGGAAACAAAATCCAATGGCCCCTTGAGATACTAATTGAATTAGTTCCAGAAGGATATGAACATAGAAAAACCCTAAAAAAGAAGGATATTTGTAATGTAAGGAGCGTCAAAAAGTAAAATCATGGTTATTGTGAAATTATAGTGTTATAATGTTAATATGAATCCTTACCTCAGACACAGATTACTGCAGATGATGGCGAGCGGTTATGAGGGTGTGAGAGAGGCAACATAGACACTGAGCGAGAAACATACACTTACAATGAACTTAACATTAAAGTAAACTTATGATGATTCAGTTAAAATTTACTGAACTTAATTAACTTAAATTTTACTTCAGAATTTTAGTTTTCTTCACTAGTTTTTTTTTTTTTTAATTCATTTTCCTCTGAATCACTGTCGCTAGATAAGACTCTTTTCTTAAAGAATTAATCTTTAAGAAAACTTAAGAAAGTTATTTTTGCCAATTTTATAAAATGTTACGAAAATGAATTAAGCATATGTCATTGAATTGGGCCGATATACGGCTAGTATCTACCTTTTCTTGATGTTTTCGCTCAATGAAATCAGTCAATTTCCGATAATAACCCAACATTTCATTTATTTCAGCTGTTTTCGAAACACTCACTTCAAGGAGAGGGTAGCGAGCAGCGCTAGTTCAGAAGATACGGCGGCATCATGAAGCATATTTGAGTTGTGGGGGCTCACTTGGCGCGTACCGCGCAAATTGCAATTTTTTTTTTTTTTTTTTTTTTTTCTCTCTCGTATTCGTAACATTAAATTTTGGGGGTATTTCAGGGATAAAATTAGCTCGAATCGCGCTTCGTACCTTAAAAATTTCAGATAGAAGTGATTCATACCTGAAGGGGGCCACTGTATTAGTTGTCACTTAAGACTCAAACATATTTCCACCGCAGCTTTGACCTAAGCATGCGTCACATTCCTCTGACAGTAAACCGAATGCCATTCAAACAGCCAAACAAAGAAAGGCTGCCGAAATCTAATCCTGAGTGTCGTCTAACTAGACCACAGCTCCTCTCCTCTGGAGCCAGCTGCCGTCCCTTGCCATCGCTGCAAATAGGCTAATTGCTCTTTTTACAAAATGGGGCAGGGGGAACGATGGACGAGAGTGGCGTTGGGACGGCGTTTCACGCAGGCCGGAGCCTTCAGGGGGGGCTTAAGTCCCGGCAGAGGAAGGCGGGGGCCCGAAGAACATCAGCAGGAAACCGTGAGAGGAGAAGCAGAGAAGTGGGCGAGCCCTCTGAGCTTTCAATGATTAGACGTTAAAGAGGAAGAGAGAAAGAATTTCTATGGGAACATGTGTTTTGAGCAGAAAACTGCGCTCCCTTAAAAGTGTTGAAGTTGGAAGCCGACAGCCAAATACAAATATACGCACTCAATATTACGTAAAAACGGAGGCATATAAATGAGGCCACGTGGTGTGTGGCCCGCTGGGGTTGAGAACACTCATGCTGACAGACACGTGCAGCCGCCTTCACCACCCCCCATCTCACACTGCTCGTTATCTTCATCCTGTCCCTTCAAAACTGGGGGCATTTGCTGATGTCTGTGGATGTTAGTCATACCCTCCGCACACACAGTTCTGAGGAGAAAACACATTTCAGAAGAGAATGGACGGAAAAAAACAATCAGCCAACATGGCAGTATGGATGATATTTGCCAAATGTGTGGACTTCCAGGAAAGATCATCCTGACAAATGCTTTTTGCACTCAAAGTCTGAAAGAATCAGAATCAGAAAAATTATATATATTAAAAAAATATGTGTATATATATATATATTTATAAATTATACATTTTATTATATATATAATATTATATATATATATATATATATATATTCACGCATATATTTATTGATTCCCAGCATCCCTGCAAACCCCTCATTGCCATACCAAGCCCCCCCACCGATTTTAATCCGCTCATGATATATTTATTATATAAATGCAGATATCTATCTATCTATCTATCTATCTGTATATATGTATGTATGTATATATATATATATATATATATATATATACACACGCATACATACATACATACATACATACATACATACATATATACATATAGATATAGATATCTACATTTATATAATAAATATATCATGAGCGGAATTAAACTCGGCGGGGGGCAATGAGGGGTTTGCAGGGATGCTGGGAATTGAGGAGTCGGACAGCTCTGGGGACAAAGGTCGTCCTTCTCCTCTGGGTTTTTTTAGACGGGTGCAGCGGAGTCTGCGACCTGAGGGGAGCCACTCGAAGGCCGGGCGTAAGATGTGAGAATGATCTTGGCGGATCCTTTTGGCTGTTTTTAAGATGTGATGGTCACGGAAGCGGGAGAGAGGTCTGAAGGGGTTGGCCAATTAGTCTGGAGCAGATCAAGGCGGTGCGCTCCAGCCGCTTCCTGTCGTGTTCTGTGATGGAATGGAGCAGCAGTAAGTGCTGAAGAAAAAGATATGAGTTCAGAATAGAAAAAATTGATCACCTTATGTATTTGCACTTCCATTTTCCCGCCGCTTCAGAATTTTTAGCAGACAGGTCGTCCTTCCTCAAAAATGTCTTCCGTTGTCTAATTTCCCTCCGTCCCTTCCCGTCTCTTTCCATCCAGGGAGGTGAAGTGACGCCGTAGCTCAACAGTGGAAGGAGGGGCACGTCACATGGGAGTGTGTGACTCTGTGCGTGAGGGTGTGTGTTCAAGCCTCCTGCCGTCGCCTGCTCTTCCCGGACCGGCATGGCGGGGGGCAGAGAACGCGGTTCCCGCATCCAGAGGCCATGGTCGGTGTACCGGGCCAACACATTTGAGCTGTCCAACGAGATGATCGGCTTGGCTCTCGCAGGTGAACTTGCAAAATAAATGGTTCTGCTGGTCTAAAAAGTATCAACTATTGAACGATGAATAACATTGGTAGTATCATTCCAGTCATACTTTTCAAATATTTCCAATATTTTTAAATGCTACTAATACTAATGGTAAACATCAAACCAGATAGTTAAAACGGCATTGTTAAAATACTCAATAATTATTTTTTAAAAAGTTTGAGACTTTTAATTATGGAAAATTGTGGGAAAAACCAGGGCATATCACATGTCCAATCAAGAAAGTGATGATTTTTGTTGGTAAGACAAAATCGTGTCATTTGACATGAACACAGAAGGTGAATGTCAGTGTTTTAGTTGGAAGTTAATATTTAATACCCTATTCAAGTGATGTCGATTCTACTAAACCCTGCCGCTTCTCTTTGTCTTTCTCACACACACAGGAAGAGTAAACCACTTATGTGGGATGTAATAGCCTTCTTTCACAGTTGCCCCCCAGCCGACTGTAAAGATTTTCTTATCGAGGATCGGTTAAAATTGTAGTCATTTTCATGCTTTACTTTTATTATTTTATGTAATTTATAATGCTTTTCAAAGTGCAGTGTTGTTGTTTTCTTCTGTTCTAGGAAACAGTCAGGACCCAGATGAGCCTGTGCTCGAGTTCAGCGTGGGTGAGTAACGCTTGTATTTGGCCCGTTGCATTCAGTGCTCTCTTTTCATTTCACTATTCGCTGGTTTTATTGGCAGTCATTAGAACTTTTACTGCCAAGTTCTCCTTAAAAAAATTAGTTCCAAGAGGAATCATACAATTGATTATAAACACAAGCAGGTCGTACAAGATAAATATCAGATAAATCCTAACTGTGACTGAGTTTCATGTGTACTTGGCGAAACTTTGGGGTTCCGGTCTTTAGGTCAGGAGGGTCAGTGTCCGTTAGACTTGACCTTCATGGTCCTCCAGCTGCACCTCCTCCCCGACAACTGTGCCTCCCTTGAATGTTTTCATTGACACGAATGGATTCCTTGCTTTTTTAATTGTCGGCGTTAAGGTGATTTCCTGCTATATTCAAGGATTTTGCAGATTGAAAACCCTTTTTTTTTGTCTATTTTGTATCTTTGGTTGCTGAACTTTAGTTGTTTTATTTTTTTTAATGATATTCTGCATCCCGTATTTTCCGGACTATTAGTCGCACCAGTCAAACAATGCATAATGAAGAAAAAAAACATATTCAAGTCACACTGGACTATAAGTCGCCAATTTTGGGGGGGGAAATTTATTTTTTTAAACCAGACACCAAGAACAGACATTTCATCTTGCAAGGCAAGTTATAGTAACAACAATAGAATAGAGAACGATAAGCTGATAGGTGTCTGGTATGTTAACGTAACATATTAACTGTTATTCAGCTAACTATAAATAAACAGCATAAACAACATAGCATAACAAGTTAACCAAACTCCCGATGTCACTTCAAATCACTAAATCCATTGAATTCTTCATCCTCACTGTCAATTCAGAGCAACTCCGCCAATTTCGGAGGTCGACGGCGCGCCGCTTCATCTTCTGTGGCTGTCGTCAGACTCAGCATCAGTTCCTAGCTTCATCTAGCTTTTACCCCACCTTTAGCTTTTTTTTTGTTTTCTTCATTGCACTTAGTGTATCCTCCTCTTTTCTCCAGCCCCCCACAAGTTTCTCGCTCACACCAAACTTTCTTTCTGCTGCTCAATTACTGTTAACGGCTGCATATTTCACTTGTAATCCGCTTGATTAATCTTGTTATCTGGAGAATATAATTTTCTTTTTGGAGGCTTGTGTTCAGTCTCTCTCAGTTCTCTTTTATAAGTTGAGGTTTAGATTTTAAATTTTCAGCGGTACAGGAGTAATAGGAATAGCAGATACTGACACACAAGCCTAGAACGCACTCTTGCCGCTATCAGTGTGAAATATAACAAACATTTGAAATTACCGTATATTTTAATATGTAAGTGTGACCGATAGTCCGAAAAATATTGTCTATTTTGTCTTTATTTTGTCTATATTGTCATTGTCTATTTTCTACAACACTTGTTTGTGTAGAATCACAAAACAGAGATTTGTTATATCCACCATTAAGGTGCTGAAGATCCTCTCCATGGTTTCAAATAGCCTGCAAGCTTGCAAGCAGGGTCAGTATTGACCTGAACTGTGTGTGTGTGTGTGTGTGTGTGTGTGTGTGTGTGTGTGTGTGTGTGTGTGTGTGTGTGTGTGTGTGTGTGTGTGTGTGT
>CAAKHD010006912.1:34443-67247 GCA_901007705.1 Fistularia tabacaria | reverse complement strand
AAACAACATTGAGCATCACACATTCAATTCCTAGTTTCAGGCTCATACATCTCTCTGACATTCTTTTCACTTCCAGACCATTCCTAACAAACTCCTCTTTCAAGATAATTCCTACTCCATTTCTCTTCCTGTCAGTACCATGATAGTGCAACTTAAAATTCTGATATTCTGCATCAATTCATCTAACTCATTCTAGAACTTCTCCTTCTCCTTTCTTTCCTCTTCTCTCTCTGCTTCCGAACACGCCTCCCTCCTCTTCTTCTTCGACCCACATTAGCCCAATTTCCATTGGTACCCTGTAGGTTATTGGCACCAATGGCGGTCGTTGTTAACCCGGGCCTCGACTGATCCGGTATTAAATTTTTAGGTTTGATTCGTATATTTGATTTTGGCAAAAGTTTTATGCCGGATGCCCTTGACACAACCCTCTGCATTTATCCGGGCTTGGGACCGGCTCAGGGAGACACTGGCCTGTGCCCCCCCCCCGAGTCTGGCTCCAGGAGACAGTGGCCTTTGCCGCCCTGTGGCTGCATTACTTTAATGACACAGATGTATTCATTAAATCTATCAGTGTCCTGAGCAAAGTGGCATATTTCAACCTTTTGTATGAGAGGACACAATACTGTTTCAAAATACTTTTTTTCAAAGACACTTCTAAGGTAGTAAGTGAAAGGCACAACTGCAAGGACTATTAGATAACATTATAATATACCAGTCTTGATTTTTTTCCTCTTCCTGTTTACTGCCTGGTTTGTTGGTGTTCTTTTTTCTTTCTTCCATCCATGCTGTTTAGAGTGAGCTCTTAAAACATTAATGATGGGAGGGACAGAAATGGGAGCATTTATTCCTGACATTTGTTGCCCGAAAAAAGCTAAATTTGTCCATTTTACTTGAGACAAGCACAAATTAACAGGGAAAAAGGACAGGAGCTTATTGTGGGAGGGTCCTACTAATTTGGCTATGGAACTAAGTGCAGGTGTAGCTATCCTCATCAAACTCTCAATCAATGTAGATGTTCTGTCTTCTGAGGCAGTTAAAGGCAGTTTGTTTAGTCTCAATAAAGAACTATCCAAATAAAAAGGAAAATATTTTATTAGGTGAGGAATTCAATAGTATTATCGATGATACTGTTGAAAGAATAGGTTTTTGTTTCCGGTTGTAAACATTTTTATGTGATCTGTGACACAACACTTCAGAATGTACGTGAATACAATATGATTCAAACATATTTATGAAAAAGTGTTTTTTTGCAAATGATTTTGATACTTAATTTTAAAACAATCAGTAGAAAAGGTAAAATTGCTGAATGCATTATAAGATTAGCGCTTGAATTCCCTGGCAGAGTCTGAGCCAACAATATTAATCAAACAGAAATCTGACTAAGATTTAACTCTTCACAGCGTTCAGTGATTTTAGTTATAGTTACAAACATAAACCGTTTTAATATAATAAGCTCCATTTCTAGAGTTTCAAACTCTCAATTAATAACATTTATACCTAACAACAGCATCTAATAAAACATACTTCAATAAAAATTTGAAAATTTTATTGTTTAATGGGGCTACCTGGTCATTTATTTCATAGCTGGAGGCAGTTGCTTGGCAACCAGGTCTGATTCCAGAAACTTTCTGCTGTCACAATCTCACAAGTAATTGGGAACAACGCTTTTGCTTGATGACTCATTGAAACCAATCTGTATGTCTCTGTCTGTTACTTCATGCTCATACTACTTGGTCATTATATAATTCAACAATTAACCACAGTAACCCGTTGCTTTTGATCTTTTTTGTTTGCTTTGCTTTTTGTGAGTAATACTGTTCAAATCAAACAATATTACTCTATTTAATGCTTGCCTATATTTGTAGGTGCTGCCTCGTCAGACATGTGGCCTGTTTACCCACACCATTTACTACAAGGAATATCCTGGTGGGCCCAAGGAACTGGACAAAAGCATTCATGGGGGAGAGCTGTTTCTCACTGTGCTACTAAACCCAGTGAGTCAGAGAAAGCATACAAATACATATACACACAGTCTTATGCAAATGATTAATGTGAGAAACAAAGAAAACTGTTGCTTTCTTTTTGACTTCTGCACTTAAAAAGAAGCACTTCCTAGGTTAGCCACACTGTCTGTAAAGGTAACTACCCCCCCTCTCGTTCTTTTCATTCTTTTCCTACAAGGGCCTGCTTCACACGCTGGTGCGGTGTTCACCTCCCACTTTAAATTAGGGCTCACCACAAAGGGTGGATACACACATGCACACACACAGCCTCCCTTTCTCACTCTTCTCACTTACACCTGCTGAGTGTGTCAGTGTCAGTTTAACTGTATTCTGCTTTGAATTAATGTACAGAATCAGGTTTTGGCTGCAGAAAAGAAACAAACACATACACACACAACTGATCAAAGGGTATAATATACTCGAACTTAAAAATAGAAATCCACAGGTATTATCGTAAACATTTGGTATTTCACTTTTACTTGGACCACATTTGGACAGAAACCCACAAATGCTTATGGAATGGCAGTAAACAACAATGATGTGCCAGGTAGGTGTGTGCAGAACACCAGGATCTGTCAGAAACTAGCTTCATTACAGAATCAACTACTGCTTACCACACCCATTGTAAAACTGTTCACAAGGTCTTTTATTGACATGGCAGTATCATAACACTGACTGAAATGGGATTTGTTAAGAGGCAGTGAAGTAAGTATCTTGCCTTGCCATACATTATCAAAAAGAACTGCCCCTAGGAGTGCTTGATTATGTTTCCCAGAATTCCAAAATATCTACATATAATGTTTCGTATTGTATAGTAATATGAAAATACATGACCCAGGCATAGTTACTTTAATAATAGTATAATCCACTTGAGCATAACTACTTGAAGAACCATCTCTGAGTTTATTAGCTCTCCTCAACAGTCGATGGAGGACCAGGGTCAAAAGTCACACCACAGCACCCCGGACCTCCTCACTGAAACTTCTCTGAGCAAAAGGATGAGCCATGAACTCCGAAGTTTGGAAAAGAACCAGAAGAAACCAAGTGAATTTGCCACCAGCCAGAGACTGCAGATGGACCGTTTTTTGGACGCACATCTTAACACCTTGGAGAACATGAATAACTTTTTACATTAGACTTGCCATATGTCAGTTAAAGTTACTAATTACTTTAATGACACACACTGGCAAATTTTGACCTTTTGGATGAGAGGACACAATACTGTTTCAAAAGTCGCATTACACTTCTAAGGTAGTAAGTAAAAGGTACAACTGCAAGGACAATTAGGTAACATGATAATATACCAGTCTTGATTTTTTTCCTCTTCCTGTTTATTGCCTGTTTTGTCGGTGTTCTTTTTTCTTTCTCCCCTCCATGCTGTTGAGAACTCTTAAAGCTCTTAAAACATTACATACTGGATAGAGACCTATGCATCATTCTGGACAACATCTTAAAAGGAGATGCCACCAAGAAGATCAGGACCATGGTGGAAACTGCATCAAGCGGGCTACGATGTCAAGGAGCAGAAGCCTATTAAATCTCCCCAAGGCTCCACTAGAAGACCTGATCACACTCAAGAAAAGGTGGTGGAAAGTAGAAGAGGAAAAGGAAGCCTTGAGCAAGCTAAGCTCAGAAGTGCAGAAAAATCTACTCCACTTGCAAAGGGCAGAGAAAATTGGGAGAAAGCAGAGGAAAAAGCATCGACAGAAGAGAAGCTTCTTCAATAACCCTTGATGCTTTACATCAAACGTCCTCAGACAACCAAAGAGTGAACGGCGGTCATGTTCCTGGGAAGAGGTGGAGTGCATCAGAAGCAGCACATGGAGATTGCAAAAACCTTCCATCAGGGGAATATCCTTTCCCACTCCCTGCGCTCAATCCAAGCGTCCCTTTCATTATGTTAGCCTTCACATTTGACGAAATGAGTTTTGTAGTGAGACGGGCTTGTGCAGGTTCAGCTCCCGGTCCATCAGGCACATCTTACAAGATCTACAAGAACTGTCCACAGCTGCTGAAGAGATTGGCTGTGCTTCTGGACACATTCTGGAAGAAGAAGCAGGAACCCTGGCTGTGGACACTTGTTGAGGGATGCTTCCTTCTCAAAGGGCCAAACTCATCGGGCTTCGACCAATTCAGAGAGATCTCGTAGCTAGAGATGGAGGGAAAATCTTTTGGTCAGTCATAACCAGAAGGTTTACCACTTACCTGCTCACCAACTGCTTTATTGACACAAGCGTCAAGAAAGTAGGAGTCCCAGGTTGCCCAGAACATACAGCAGTGATTCGCCAGATCATCAACTTGGGATGTTGCACATAAACTCGCTGAGGATGCGGTTTTGTGCGGAAGATTTTACCACTAAATGAAAGAGGCTTGAAGAAGGCATCATGGCAGGATGGACCATTTCAGTCACCCTGCTTTTGGCCATGAACCTGCTACTCTTCTGCAACCTGCAGAGGGAACACAGTCCTGTGGGCCAATTGCAGACGATGGGAAAAGACATCTAGCTTGCAGCGTCTTCATGGATGACACCACCGTAATGACCCCATCCATTCAAGGTGGGTTCTGAGCTCTTCAGAAAAGATGGCCTCCTGAGCACATATGCAGTTCAAACCTGGGAAATCCAGGAGCCTGTGCTTCCTGAATGGGAGACTGTCAGGATACATCTTCAACATCCAGTGGTCAGAAATTCCAACCATCCAAGAGCAAGGCATCAGATGTCTTGGAAAGAATTTCGACAGCACCTTGAAGGACAGTGGGAATTGTAAAGAGACCACAACCCAACTGAATGCCTGCTTACAGAGACTGAACAACAGTTTGCTTCTGGGACGGTTCAAGGCTTGGTGCTTCCAATACGATATCATACCAAGACTCCAGTGGCCAGTCTTGCAGTATGACTTTCCATTAACCAAGGTGGAAGCAATGCAGAGAATGTGTAGTAGGTTCCTCCGTAAATGGCTGGGTGTCTTTTAGTTTGGTCAACCTCTACAGCAGGTCTTCAAAGCACCATTTACCATTTGCCTCAGTTGTGGAAGTATCCGAGGCCATTAAATCAAGGGCAGCCAATACACTGCTTCTGTCCAAGGTTGAGAAAGTCCGGCATGCATGGAATAACAACAAATGCAGCAGGAAATAGAAATAGTCGAATAATCGCACATGAGGCTGGGGTAGTGCTTTCTAAACCTGTAAAAATAAAATAAGAATTTGGGAGAACTGTCTTCTGGCAGGCCTGAATAAAATCAACAGCAATAACGTGCACTCCATCCGGTTGAGCCTTAGCTTTGTTATTGTGTTGTGGAGGTGTTCCAGAGCCATGCTAGTGTTAACGTCCAGGGCTATGTAAACAGCTGTGATAGTTATCGCTGTTAGCTCGCATAGTAGGGCAAAAGAGGGATATAGAATGCTTAGAGCTTCAAGATGGCTGGAGGGGTAACAATCTATAACACGGCGGTCTGAGCACTAGTTGTTGATGTAGATAAGCAGTCCTCCTCCTTTGCTCTTACCGGAGTCTTGGTGGTGATAGCATGGCATCTCGCTAGCTGCCCAGGTAGCTCCCATACTGGGGGGAGAGCCAGGTTTCTGTAGAAGCCATCACAGTTTTGGACAAAGTTCTTTGTGGCTGACCGAAGCTCAAGGTCATTCATTTTGTTTATGATGGATTTGATGTCGGTCAGGAAGAAGCTTGGGAGGGAAGGCCTATATGTGTCCCTCCTTCTTCTGGCTCGCAGGCCTCCCTGTCAACGGCAATTGCATTTCCCAACCATCTGACATCTGTGCCTTTCTTTGGGGATGACAATCCACAGTGAGCCGGGAGCTCTTGTTATATCCTCAGGGATATTGTGTTGTTGGAAGTAGCTTATAACTGACGAACTGCATCGGAGACCCACCTTCAACAGGTCTTAAACAGGTCTAGATTACTGTAGATGTGGCATAGTGCACCAGGGGAGAGGAAAAAGACATACTTTTTGCTGATATAGCAGATTAAAGAAACTAGTGTGGAGAGCTAAGACGTGCAGCAACTCTGTTCGGCGATGTGTTGGAAGGGAGTGTCTGACAGGGAGCTGCAGGTGGACCTCAAGAGGCTGGTTATCCCGTGGGCTGTGACCAAGGTTTGACCAGGGGTGATCCTTCTCTCCTGAAGAGCAAAGACCATCATCTTAGCTGCATTAACAGTGCCCTGGGAAGCAATACTAGCCATCTCCCACCAGCTCAAGAAGACCAAGTATCAGAGGGGGTTCAAGGTGCTGGCAAGGACAGGTTTGACTTGGGACACATAGAAGGTTGGGTGGATGTGGAGGCTAGGAGGCAGAGTAGAACTGCAGTTGGAATGATGAGGCTATTTCATATGGACCGATGAATACAGGGGCTAACTTCCCGGAAACGGACTTCAAAGGGATGTTATGAGCCAAACCTTCTGCCCAGGTGAATAGACGGGAGCAGGTATCTGAGGTTGGCCTCAGGTTCCTGATTCATCCGCTCCATCTGACTGTTGGACTGTGGATGAAAGCCTGAGATGAGAGAGACATTTGCGTTGAGTGCAAGGCAGAACGGTTTCCAGACCTGGGAGGTGAATTGAGGTCCACGGTCAGACAGAATCTCCCGGGGAACGCTGTGGAGACGGAAGACATTTTTAACCAGCAGTTTAGCTGTTTGAAAAGCTGAGGGGAGTTTTCTGAGGGAAACGAGGTGACAGGCTTTAGAGAAACGGTCTATGATAGTCATACCTTTAGAGGAGGGAGGTCCAGTGATGAAATCTTTCGCAGTATTTGACCAGGGTCTCTTTGGAATGATTAAGGTTTGAAGGAGTCCAGCGGGTGGTCGATGGGAGGACTGTCGTCTAACAACCTTGTGGATGGACAGCCACCAGAAGCAGCAGTTTATGAGGGCAACTGTTTGGCTGATACCAGGGTGGGCAGAGAATTTTGAAGAGTGGGCCCAGTGATTGAGATGAGATTGTACTGAGGTGGGGATGTACCTTCTGCCTGGGGGACCAGTGCCAGAGTCGGGTTCCATCTGGAGCGGTTGGTTGATGACATCTTCAGTGTCCCAGGAAAGAGCCCCAACGATGCAGTTAGGTGGCAGAATGGGCGCTGGGTCCTTGTTGTTGTCATCTGCAGAGAGCTGGCGGGAAAGGGCATCTGGCTTAGTGTTTTGGGCACCTGGGCAATATGAGATGGAGAGGCTGAACCGGGAAAAGAAAAGAGACTAACAGGATTGACGTGAGTTGAGATGTTTGGCTGCTGCAGGTAAGCTAGATCCTTATGATCTGTCCAGACGAGCACAGGATGTTCAGCATCTACCAACCAATGCCACCAATCGTCCAAATCAAGTTTTATGGCTCAGAGTTCCCGATCCCCCACATCTTAATTCCTTTTAGCAGGGGACAACCTGCGGGAGAAAAAGGCACAAGGGTGAAGTTTCCCATCAGAAATCATACGTTGTGATAGGACTGCACTGACCCCCATTTCAGAGGCCTCAATTTCAAGAACAAATTGTTTGTGGGGTTCAGGCTGGATGAGGATGGGTGCTTGGGAGAACTTCTTCAGGTCCCAGAAGGCTAAGTTAGCTTCAGAAGACCATGAGAAGGTGGTCTTGGTGGAGGTGAGAGCGGTCAGTGGGGAAGCCGTCTGACTGTAATTTTGAATGAATCGGTGGTAGAAGTTGCCTAAACCCAGGATGCTCTAGAACTGCTTGCGTGTTTGTGGGACCGGCCAAACCAGGATTGCTTTCATCTTTTCAGGATCTATGCGAAGCTGTCCGCTCTCTAGGATGTAACTGAGAAGAGACAGACCGCTTGTGGAATTCACATTTCTTGGCCTTGACGTAGAGAAAATTCTCAAAGAGTCGCTGGAGGACCAGGCAAACAGGTTTCTGGTGGTCAGCTAGGGTTTTGGAGATAATAAGTATGTCATCCAGGTACACAAATACGAAAACATTTAGAAAGTCACGGAGTATATCGTTTATCAGAGCTTGAAACACAGCTGGGGCATAGGAAAAGCCTAACGGCCATGACTAGGTACTCAAAGTGTCCAATGGGTGTCTTGATGGCTGTCTCTTCATTCATCACAGTGGCGGATCCTGACCAGATGGTAGGCATTTCGGAGATCCAACCTTGTAAAAACGGTGGATCCCTGAATGGATTTGAAAGCGGAGGAGTTAAGTGGTAGGGGATATATGTTCTTGACAGCGATTTGATTTAATCCATGGTAGGCAATACAGGGGCGTAGGGTCTTGTCTTCTAAAAGAAAGAAAAATACAGCCCCCACAGAAGAGGAGGATGTTCTGTTAAGCTTTAGCTTTGGTCAGAGCTTTATCCTTACTGAAGTCTGTGCGCAAGACGTGGTATTCCGGTGGAACAGAAGTTAAGTCAATGGTTGGTTCTTGAGCCTTAAGAGAGGTCTGGTTAGAAGATTGTAGGGCAGATTTTAGACAGGCAAGCTCCAGCTTTCAAGTCTACCATTAGCCGAATGGACATTGGGGTTGTGTAGGGCCAACCATGGAAACCTTAACACAAGTAGGACGCTTGCAAGACGAGGAACTCAGTCTCCCCATGGTTACCTGAAGTGATTAGAGTGGCTGGGTTGGTTTTGTGAGTAATGCCAGTCAAAACCCTCCTATCCAGGGCAGAAACTGAAAGTGGAGTGGACAACAGCACAAGGTGTAGGTTGAGACGGCGACCCACTCTGGGATCAATAAGATTCTGTTCAGTGCTTGAATCCACAACTACCTGGAGGCCATGAGCTGCACCTACACATAGTAGTTAAAGGTACAGTGTAACGAGGAGGATTGTGTTGGAGAGTTCCGTCCACCAGTATTCCTACCTCTATTGGCGGGCGCTGCCTTTAACAGAGAGCAACAGGAAATGAAGTGACCAGGGGAACCGCAATAAATAAATAAGCCATTCCAGACATGACATTTGCGTCCCTCAAGGGACAGGCGGGTCCGGCTGACCTGCATTGGTTCTTGCTACGGAGTGGTAGACCTGTATCTGGGACGAGAGAAAGAGCTGGGAGAAGATCAATCATTAGTGCTGCGCACGACCTGTCATCCAATTTCTTCCTTGCTTCTCTCCCTCAGACGATTATCCAGGCGGATAGTCAAAGTTATGAGTTCATCAGGGGTTTCGTGCTCCTCCAAGGGGATTAGTTGGTCCTGTAAGGATTTGTTGAGAGTTTGATGAAAAGTACTCTTAAGTGTAAGATTTCTACACCGGTTGGTGTGGTCAGAATCCTCACCGAAGATCTGCTTGAATTCCTGGATGAATTGCTGAAAAGTGCACCCGAATCTGTAATGGTGCCGGAATCGGGCCTCAGCCCATCTTAGAACTTTTGACGGTGAGGAGTCCAAGGATGAATTATATCTTGGCATCGTCGTGGGGGAAGCAATCTGGTGAACGGTTGAAAACCAGTGTGCACTGCAAAAGGAAACCCCCACAATGACCTACATCTCCTGAGAATTTTTCTGGAATGGGGGAGCTAACCCCTCAGGAAGTGGAGAGAACCTGGGAAACTGGTGGAGCAGAGGGGGCCTCTGCCCCCCCTGCCCCCCTTCAACAGCGAAGTAGCAGCTGAGTGAGCTGAGCCAGATGCTGGTTGGTGATATCTTGTTGCAGAGAGGCGGTTGCGTTGCATGAAGCAGTAACACCAAGGTCCTCTCATAAAGTCATTTACATTTATCGCCTTGGCAACTACCTGGCCGTTGAGACATAACTGCACCGTTGACAAGCCTCTCCTGGCAGCATGTTCAAGTACCCATTTCTGAACCTGTTCCTCTAGCTGTGGTCATCTAGCTTTATGCCTTCGATTAGCTTTTTTTGTTGTCTTCATTAAGGAGGAAAGGTTTTTCATTTATTTCTGTAAAATCATATCTTTTTTTCTAATGGAGGTATTTACTATGGTGATCACAGATTATATTTGAGTGGCACAACATGGCTGAACCTAATTTCTTTTAAAGCTCATTTTTTTGTGCCGCATGCATTTCCAATATAGGTCAGTTCATGCTTTTAAGCATATAAATGATTTACCTTCCTAATATCAGCTCTAATAACTCAGTCTAATAAAGAAAAGTTTCAAATCTTTTAACCTCATTTTCTGCTGCTTTTATAAATCTATTCAATATAACTACCGTTAATCAGAGGTGACATCATAGCTACTCTTAAAAGCTTTCACGCTATATTTTGCAAATGTTAATCAATAATAGACATTGTCTTCTAGGTGGTAGGTAATAAGGTGATGACAACTGTATAACAAGATACTTTAGAAATACAAAGAAATATCAAATCCCATCTCTGTTTCAGCATATCTAGAGCAAATCTGAACATACATTTTTCCTCTTTGCTATACCCTCACTTTTGCTATTCACCAACATGCCATCACCAAAATGCAATTTCCATTTCCATTGTTGTTACCATATTTTTTTAACTGCTTGAGGTAATGACATGAGACTATTCCTATAGCTCATTTAATTTGCCTATGACTATGACTCCCTCTCCCCCCCACACACAGCTACGGCATAGAACAAAACAGTGGCTAATTACACTTCCCCCTCTTTCCTGTCTATCTTTTGTCTGTCTTTCTCACTTGTTCTTAGTTATTGTAAGAAGAAATGTAACTCTCTTGTGTTTTCTCCTAATGAAGAGACCTTTTACATGACAGTTATCTGCCATGCCATACGTCCAGACACATGAACCAGCACAGAGAGACTGAGGATTTGCTATAGCCTCTCTCTCCTTGTTATGTTTCCATTTTAAGATACAAAAGCTTTCATTGTACCAGGCACTTTGCATGTGCAATCAATAATGTTGTGCATTCCCCCTGTGGTTTTCTATTGTTTGATGAGCCATGCATCGGTTACATTGCCAGTTCTAATCCCATGATTTGTAATCATATTTTTAGATAAAATAATGACATGAGATGTACTTTAATGATCCCATGGTTGGGAAATTGTTTAAAAATGATTTAGGATGTATTGTCAGTTTGCCATTGATAACAACCAGCATGCTGGATGCCTGCACACGAATGCATACTTTTGTGTATTTTTGCATCATTCCAAGCCACATAAGCAGTGATTGAACTCTCTGTCTCACTTAAGCTTGACAATCAATCAGGTGACCTAGACTCTACCAAAAGCCAATAGGGCACAATTCATTCCCTAATACATTACCAGAGTGACTACAAAATAGCAGAGGGAAAAGGAAAGGGAGAAATAGAGTAAAGGATGAGAAACAGGGAGAGTGGTTTGAAGGTGTCAGACAGATTGAGATTTAATTTTCAGGTCACGGCATCTCGTGTCACTTGAGAATCCAGACACATACAGAGAGGAAGTGATCCACATACAAACCCACATCAATGCATATGTTTATCTGGCAGCATGCAAGTGCCAATGTAGGCTTCTATAAATGTGCATCTTGCTGACATAAGCAGAGCTGGAAACATATATTAGGGTTGACATTTAGAGCTTAGCTTTGCCACTAAGCTCATTAGCCAAACACCAAATATCAGCACAATCTCCCTCCTAGCCCTCTTTTCACCCCTGTTAAACCCCAAATTCTCAGGCCTCCTGTCTTAGGTCTCCTCGTCTTTTTGAATTATTGTCTTGTGTGTTAGATGACTTTTCTCAAATATTATTTGGCTTTGTTTCCAATTCTTCCTTGTCTATTCATGGAGCCTTATAATGGTACTGATTGATTTGACATAGAACACATTCAAATGGCCAAAATGGTAAATTTAATTTCAATAATTTGTCACTGACCTATAGCTTTATCAACTGATGAGGCAGCAACAGCTAAATAGACTGTAGGAAAACAGGACAGCATTTGACAGGATAGAAAAGCAAGAAATGGGAAAATGAAACTGAGGGAGAGTCAACTGCAAAAAAATTGCAAGCAAGGGTGTTGAGCTTTCGTTTTAGTTGAAATAACGATTCAAGAAGAAATTTATGTGGAGCGAATGGGTCTGTAATTGGAAACAGGCTGGTACAGATTCACATTGAAGGGGGAATCACCAGATATTTAGGCAGACAGACAAATAGACTGGCAGCCAGACAGATGGACAGACTGAAGGACAAAAGTATAAAGATATAGATGTAGATATGCAATTTGTGGCCCTGCGATTGACTGGCGACCAGTCCAGGGTGTACCCCGCCTCTCCCCTGATGACAGCTGGGATAGGCTCCAGCATCCCCGACGACCCTGATTACAGGATAAGCCGCAGATGATGGATGATGGATGTAGATATAAATATAGAAATAGATATAGATAGACCTGATCGATGGATATCCTACTGAATGGCTTTTGCAAAAAAGTAATTGCTCCAAATACATCATGTTAGTGGTGGTTACAAGTCATAAACTCGAATACATGGCTGGCCTCTTAATCTTGCAAGTTGTGTGTGTGCGTGTGTGTGTTAGTGTGTGCGTGTGTGTGGTTCTGTGTCTGTCCGTTAATATGCTTGGATGTGTGCGGGCATGGATACACATATAGACTCAGATAGTTACGTTCATTTTGAAAAGCATCACTGCATGTTGGACTGACTTACTTCATCAGAGCATCTAGGTCAGCATGAGATTGGAAAAAGGAAGCAAAATATGAAGTTGCTTTTTTGGGGACAAATGAGAGTGAGATGGCAAGACATTAAAGATGGGGAAATAGAAGGAATTAAGCTTTGTCAGAGCAAGGATATGCAAACACAAGGCGCAAAGATTAAAGCAGGGAGGCTGTGGGGTTGAATCTATTTCTCTCAGGTTTCTCACTTTCCTTCCACTGCAGTTTAAAGTAAGATTTGAGCCTTACTCAGACTACTCTTTATTAAACGTGCAAATGGGAGTGCAATTATTATTATTAGTGGAACCCAATTTTAAGGGGAATGAGACATGAAATTAGATGCTGAAAAGAATTCTTGGCCACAGTGAACCAGTCCATATCCGGCTTGCACTATGTGAAATTAACATTCTGTTCAATGGCTTTTTTTATTTTAATTTTCCAAAACTCATACTAACTTGCCGAGGTTTATTCAATTTATTTTTTTCTTTAGTACCTGCTCCACCTTTTCTTTTTCCATTTTTCTCCAACCCCCAAATTTAGTATTGAATCACAATCTCTTCCCAACTTTATGAAATTTTGCTCTTTCCATTTTTAACAGTAAACAAGCTCTCACTTTCACTGACCTAAACAGAATAGACATACAACAACCCGCCCTAAGAAATATAGACATTAATCTATGATACCAACACATACTAAATAAATAATTTTTGGCTAACCTGCTTGTTCCACAAAAGAAGCAAAAAAAAAATGGCAATGGTCTTTAAAATAATTTACAGCAATTTTCCATAGGCAACATCCCCTTTTAATTTTAAATGTGAATAAATGTTCATTATGAGATACAATCTTATATGAATTTCCCCACAGTTGGGCTTATAAAAGAATATCTTATCTTATTAAATTTTGCAGTAGATTTTCTGTAGAGTTCTTCAGTCAGGCTTCAACACGGAAGACAAGTTGGAATTTGGGCACATTGATTTTCTGGAAGAGAGAAACAGTAATTCGGATTGGCTGGCTGTTTCTGTTGCTCTATGTTGAATGTGTGTATAATACCTTTAATCATTCATGTTTTAATTTAATCAACAACCAATATACTACAAATTAAGTGTTCTGAAACAATGTTGGCCAGTTTAGATTAATTAAAAGCCTTCATGGCTGACAAAGACATACACAATTGCCCTGGCATGCATTATCCCGAAAACAATTGCAAAAAAGTGTCTTCTGTGAATACCCTTGCTCTCCCTTTCTTCCACCTGTATTGAGGCCCCTGTCACAAGAACAGCGAAAAGTGGATACAGCAGTATTCTGAAGCACTTTTCAGGTTGGCTGGATGCTGATCCATCAAATCTGACACAATGTATCTCCAGCAACCTGCAGAGTTAAAGGGGAGCATCAATGGTCCCCTGTAGTGCATGTCATTCATTTGGGCAGACAACAATCTCATGAAAAAAGACAAATTTACCAAACACTTCATGTCTTAATGGCTTATCTCAGTGTCATCCAGACTCTTCATGTCTATATCTCTCTCCATCTCAACAAAAGTATGTGTGTATGTGAGAGTGTGTGTGTGTATATTTACCTGAAACATCATCTAAGCTTGTCTATATGGTCATCCTTTAAAAGTACTGAGCTGTTGGCAGATAACTTGGGCCAGCACACTCCTTTAAATCTTTCCTTCACTTCCCATAAGTGTTGACCGCTCCCTCACCCATATTAAATGTTAAGATTACATTTCCAGGGATGGCAGGGGTTAGCACTTTTGCCTCACATTGAAAACGTCCCTGGTTTGTGGGTCTCTTCCAAGGTTCTCAGTTTCCTCTCACAATCCAAATACATACATTGCATTAATTGGAGGCCCTTTATTGCCCAGAAGTGTGAATGAGATAGTGAATGGTCTAATGTATCTACAGTATATGTGATCCCCCACCCCTGCAACCCTGGATAAATAGTACAGATAAATAGTACATAACAACTGACTGAATGAATAAATACATTTACACAGCCTCAGACGCTCACATTTTTGTAACTCCTTGTATTCTGTCATCTGAGTTGTATTGTGCTGGGCCTTCCACTTCATCTGAACAAATGATGACTATATCAGTTTGTCAGTATTTCCTTTGTTATAGGATTTCGAGTTAATGTATGATCATAGCAAAATAAAATGTGTCACTTTCCAACAAGATATTGATGCCCATTGGACAGTTGCTTGCGAAATAATCAGGTTGCTTCCTACTGCACTCAAAAATTGTAACATAATTTACGGTGCTGCTGCAGTCCTTCATTCATATGGAAACTTTGGAAATTTATTTTATGTTTTTAGGTTATTCTGCAAAATATTGCAGTGTTTTCACTTCATTTCATGCAATTCCTCTTCTGTTTCTTTGTCTACCACAGATCAGTATATTCATGACTCACCTATCTAACTATGGCAATGACCGCCTGGGTCTTTACACATTTGTCCACTTGGCCTCTTTTCTTCGCTCATGGACAAACTTGAAGCTCCATACACTTCCACCTCTTCAGCTCGCACACAAGTATTTCCAGCTTTTTCCTGAACAAAGGAGCCCTCTGTGGCAGGTGTGTAAGCATGTTTTAGACCAGTGGTCCCCAACCTTTTTTGCCACGGACTGGTTTAATGTCAGACAATATTTTCAAGGACCGGCTTTTAATGTGTGGTGGATAAATACAATCTAAAATGATACGACCAGCAGAAAAACTGGTATTTTTTTAGATTATAATAATTAACGTGAATTCACTGTGTATACAACTTGATTAGAAGCGTTCTTGTAACATCGCAGAATGCAGAATGCAGAATGCAGAATGCAGAATGCAGAATGCTTGGTCTCCAAGTGGCAAAGCAGTTTCGAAGGCTTCATTGCCTCATTAGAAAGCCGGCTGCCTCATATTATGCAGAGTGGGCTCGGTGCGCAGGAAGAACCTTTTGCAATAAATCCATATTTCAAGTAGGACTCCTGGTGTTGTCTGTTAAATGCAGCTTTTTTTTTCTTTGAAGTTGTAGGCTGTTCTTCTGCCTCCTCACTGGCTTTTACCCTGCGCAAAGAAACTTTCCAAAGACGTTTGTTTTCTGTTAATTTTGCTATCTTGGGGGTTTCAATATAGTGGTAATTTACTATGTGTTACCACATAGCCCCACATAGCCCCCTTCAAGAATGTAGCGGATGTAGGTAAGACAGATGACCGAGGCAAACATCTTGACATATGTCAACAGTGAGTCATAGACAGATGTGGCGGAGAGAAACCATAATTTTCCAAAATAAAACATTCAGAATCACATACTAAATAAAATGAAAAAAATATAAGTTGTGTATTCTTTCTGTGTGGACCGGGACCGGTCCGCGGCCCAGGGATTGGGGACCACTGCTTTATACCACAATGCACTCTCTGGTACTGAATCAGGAATCCATCTAAAATTCAATTGTTTTGAATATCGAAAAGTCTTAACTTGAATGTAAATGTTCAGAAAGCTGATCGTTCTACTTTGCTTATTATTAAGAGTAGATAAGGCATAACTATAATTGTTATTAATGATGCCTTTTTTTACTCCTCTTCCAGCATTGCAAAAATGTATATTATAATTGGCTCAATTTGTTGAAACCTCATTCGCAATGTCTTGCTTGTGTGCTAGTAGTCATATTTTATGGTTACGGAGGAATATCAGATCATATTTTTTATGTGTATCAATGTTCATAGTACTGAAACAGATGTATAAAATTGTTAGAAACTGATGTAAACTGATGAAAATAAGTTGATGTGGATATGTTAAAAAAAAACTTTTAAAAACCCAGTATTATGCTGAGGTTATAGAGGATGGCATTGTTGTACTTGAGTACAAACATTGACACATTACCCCCTCATGCATGTAATTGGTGAGATTAAAAAGTCCTGTGGATGTACAGGAAAGCAACACTGCCCTTGAAAGAAATGTGTAGTCTAAAATTCTTGCAATAAAATCTGACACCACACGGTGTATAAGCACAAGTGTTTTAGTTTCTGTAGTAACACTGATTCTTTGTGCATGTTCTTGTAGAACCCATGTGATGACAAACGACATAAAGACATCTGGTCTAAAGAGAAAACCTGTGATAGGTTACCTAAGTTCCTGGTGGTAGGACCACAAAAAACAGGTAAGCCGCAAATACAATCCGACTCAAAAAGTAGTGAGTAGACTCAAAGCCAAAATATCTGGTTACCTCAACCCAGTCAAGTCACTTAATTCTGTACTTTTCTGGTCATATTAAAGGGGCACAAAGAAAGAGGTGCCTATTACCTGTCTCCCCTAATACACTTTTCATACATAGAGAGAAAGCACTTGATTACAACCACCTTCTTTATGTTTGATTTTTCTGACTCATTCTCTCTTGGAGAGGCAATTTAAAATGGCATTATTATAAATCTCAAGATTTGAGCCAAGTTTTCCTGTGTGTAATTTTGGGAATTATAAATGCTGTTCTAATGAGTGTTTGATGTGAAACGTGATTAGGCAACTTTTTGCTTCTAATTAACTTGCCGATAACATAATGGGGATATTGGTCACTATAGTTACTGCGGCAACCTAAAAGCAGATAGACTACAATGCATTCTCTTTTTAGTAGCCTGATGCCTGATGCCAGAGAGGCAGCCAAGACAGGTTAAGAGGAAATTGAAAAAAAAATCTGGGAGAAAGTGAAAGGGGGGCAGGGTAAAAGGGGGCTACTATAGGTGAGACAGGGGGGCATGAGAACCGTGTTGATGTCAAATAATTTGGAATAATATGATGGGGAGCTCTGGGCTGCACAGGGGCCGGAGTGGTTACTGCTTCTGCCCCACAGCTTGAAGGACAGGGGTTTGATTTCTGTGTGGGGTTTGCATGTTCTTCGCATGTCTGTGTGGGTTTCCTCCGGGTTCTCCGGTTTCCTCCCACAGTCCAATAACATGCAGCAGGTTAATTGGAAAAATTGGGAAAATTGCCCTGATGTGTGAGTGACAGAGTGAATGGATGCCTGTCTCTATATGTGGCCCTGCGATTGACTGGTGACCAGTCCAGGGTGTATCCCTCCTCTCGCCCGGTGGCAGCTGGGATAGGTTCCAGCATTCCCCGCAACCCTAAGTAGGATAAGCGGTCGATAATGAATGGATGGATGACGGCGAACTCTTTGATCCAGGGGTGCTCACACTTTTTCAGCATGCGAGCTACTTATAAAATGACCAAGTCAAAATGATCTACCGTAGATCAAAAAAGCGAGGGCTTAAAATTGGAGGTAACTCGCTGACTAGCCTGTTAGTTTTGCTGCACTTAGCGCTGTTGTTTGCGCATGCGTGGTGTCCTAAATGTTGGAAAAATTTTGTTGTCATCTGGCTTGCTGCCCTGTATATCAATCAAGTGATGGGCTTGATGATAGGCTGTCATCAGATTTTTTTGATGTCATGCAATCGACCAATACTACCTTTGCGATCAACTGATAGATCGCGATCGATGTATTGAGCACCCCTGCTTTGATCAGTACAGATACATACACACACACACGATATTCTGCTGTACTGAATTAATGAACCAGTTAAGAAATATGCCTTTTCTTCCAGGAACGACAGCACTTTATCTCTTCCTACTCATGCATTCCTCAATATCCAGTAACTTTCCCAGTCTAAAGACGTATGAGGAGGTCCAGTTTTTTAACACAAACAACTACCACAAAGGAATTGACTGGTGAGGGCACACTCAAACACTCATTCCTACTATTCATAGTGTTTGTAACATCCAGAGGAGAGACAAACAATACCAAACGACTCATTTCATTTTATAAAGTTATTTCTGAATGGTACAACAATTTCAAAGATAATCATTTCAAGCTTGTAAATGTAAGATAACAGACATATGGCTCCCTAAATTGATCCATAAAGGGGGTAGTAAGATGACAGAGACACAGCTGGCATATTCTGGAAAGTCATCTTACAAGACCTTGATTTTTCAAGAAATATTTCAGACCACCTTTGAGTTAGGCTCTTACGCTCAAGGTAGCTACAGTCCCTGTAATTGACTTGAATATGCAATTCGGAGGCTGAATATACATAAGTATATAAATACTCGGAGATCATAAAGCATTTGTGCCATATGGGTATTTGTAAATATTCAATTTTTATTATACTCTTCTTTTGCTTCAGGTACATGGAGTTTTTCCCTGTACCTTCTAATGTTAGCACAGACTTCCTGTTTGAGAAGAGTGCTAATTACTTCCCCTCAGAGGAGTCTCCACAGCGTGTTGCTGCCCTGCTGCCCAAGGCCAAGATCATCACCCTTCTCATCAACCCCTCTGATCGGGCATACAGCTGGTATCAGGTAGACATGCAAACACACACAGACACATACACAAAGGGTCATTTGAAAATAGAAAATATGAGGACATCCATATTCATCAGTGTCCACTTACTCCTTTCATAGAATGTCATTGACCATAATAAAAATCTTAATATGATGTGATAATAACTTATGGTACCAGTACATGAATCACATAAATTTATGTTCTTTATAGCTTGTGAGATTGTATTATCAAACTCTTACAGCATCAAAGAGCTCATGAGGACCATGCAGCTCTGCGGTTCACTTTTTATGATGTCATCAGCGCAAGGGCTGGTGCACCAGCTGATTTGCGCTCCCTGCAGAGCCGCTGTCTTGTCCCTGGTCTCTACTCCACACACCTGGAGAGGTGGCTCACCTACTATCCTGCTAACCAGGTACTATGTTGTTTTTGAATTATTTATTTTTTTTCCTATGAAAGTTTAAATTAGATGATGTCAATCATATTGAGGCGTTAAGATTAAAGACTGATAACAGATGATTCATGTTTGTTTTGTATTGTCTAAGTTCTAATGGGGGCTATGAAAAGTGCATCAAATTGGATTAAGGAGACCACTTCCTTGCTCCTAATTTAATTTATTTTTGAATGGACCCACATACTGTTGGATATTTTAATAAAATATACATATGTTTGCCTGTCTGTGCAGCTGATGATTATAGATGGTCATCAGCTGAGAATTTACCCTGCAGCAGTGATGGATGAAGTCCAAAAATTTCTGGGTGTCACTCCTCATTTCAACTACTCCCAGTCCCTGACGTAAGTCTCAGGCGCAGTGTCTGCCTCTGGCCTTTTTT
Organism: Fistularia tabacaria; assembly: GCA_901007705.1. Taxonomy (NCBI): domain Eukaryota; kingdom Metazoa; phylum Chordata; class Actinopteri; order Syngnathiformes; family Fistulariidae; genus Fistularia; species Fistularia tabacaria. Next base: position 47,563 of record CAAKHD010006912.1, on the reverse strand, counting down.
CTGTCTTTTTATTTCTATCTCTAAGTTTCATCAGATACCTGACATTCGGGAAAGGGGCATGTTTGACCTGTCATGCCATGACATGGATAGGTTTAGCCTCTAGAATCCTTGCAGTAATGAGACCCAAGAGCAAATCTGTGTGAAGCCTGACATCTACTGGTGATCATAAGAGGGTGAAACTGTTATTCAAGTTAGTTTCAGTAGCAAGAGATAAAATAAACCAGGGGTGTCCAAATTAAGGCTCGCGGGCCAACTGCGGCCCGCAGTCCGTTTTTAATCGGCCCTCAGGAAAATTTATAAATAGAATTTTGAAATTTTGCCTGGTTTTATTGCCCATCTTAGTTTTAACAACAGGGCAATCTACTATTGAGGCAGCTCCTCAACCAAAAAAGGAAAATCACAGAAAAAAAAATTACCACAGGTTACAAAACATGGCAGAACCAAGAAACGAAAGCAAGAAATTGAGTGCAGAAAATTTCAGACAAGCTGGGAGAATTATTATTTCTTCAAAGAATTCAAGGGTGTGTCTATTTGATTTGTAATGCAACTGTGACAGTGATAAAAGAGTCTTATGTACAGACGACAATACGAAACCAAACAGCAGACCTACTCGTTCTAAACTTGTGCTAAGTGAGGCCAGAAATTTAAGCAAATGGTAACTATCCTGCAGGGTCAGCAGCAGTATTTTTTCCACAAATTCGCATCGCTGTGCACAGTCAGCTGATCTCAACTTTCCTTAGTGTGAGGCAGATTTGCTCACTCTCTGGTCAAATGACATTTGTCTGGATTTTTGGCATGAGTGGCATCAGATCAGCCACCACAGCTGGATGGTTAGCGCCTCGACCGATTTAAATACCAAGCGCAGTTGATACTCACCAGAATAATTTACCAAAATGATATGCACGCCTGTTATATAGTCCAATTCAGTCCTTTAAAGTCATTTAACAGTTTTTAACTCGCATAAATATGTGTGTTAATACGCCTAATAACTTAAAGAACAAGATTGAAAAGTACCCATCCCAGTTTCCCCTTTATCGTTCTTTCTCCATACGGACACTGTACTGTACTGTCTCTGTACTCAGTCAGGATCACCATCCTGACTAGGAAGAAATCTGAGGCTACTGTTATGAGAATGAGCTCCCCTTTATCTGAATAAATCAATAAATATCCATTTATGGAAAGCTGTGATGATTTTTCCTGTAAACATATTCAGCAATATAGCATATTTTACCAACTTTTACTTGATTTTTCTAACTGTAATACACTAGAGGTGAGACTATACACCTTACCTATAGTAAGTGGCCCAGCCCCTCGTATATTTTTCTATATGTGGCCCTCAGTGAAAAAGTTTGGACACCCCTGATGTCCTCTGATTCCAGATATCAACTGTAGATTGTCAGTCACTTCACCTGATATTTCAAAACAAAATATATCTGTGAAAAACTATAGATACTATAAAGGAAGTATTTACTATTCTAAACTATTGCTAACATTTATGTTTGTGGTCAAATTGAAAGACCCAAGCTGATGTGCACACTGACATAAAGAAAATCATTAGACAAGAAATTGGTTACATATGAGTTTGACACACATTTTTTTTTCATATTTGTTTCATTTTGTTGTTTGAAAAGGTAATTTCATTATAAAAATCTCAAATTAACATTGTGATGGAATTCATTAAGAAAATAATTAGTGTTTAGTTGCGTGAGAGTGACTTCATAAGTTTAATCATGTCAGGCTGAGTCATCCACTTATAACATATGTGGAATAGTAATTGGATCTCTGAAAATAATAAAATGAATTTATCATTTTGGTCTGTCAATATTCATTTGATGCCTTGCCAAGGGCCAGTCAAGTGGTGTCAGCTTCCTGAGTGGATGGCTCCAGCTCAAGTTCCAACACTTTGCTTAGTGTCAGCTCATTTACACTGCCTGCCTCTGTGCATTACAGCTGTGTTAATAAATAAAAGTGCATTTAAGCATTTAAGCATCATAGGCAACAGTACCAGTCCACAAATAAAACATTAAGGTAGTTTATATCATTTCAATGCAGACGGCATCATTTCTGGGAACAGACATGGAAAGCATTTTTTAAATAGGAACAAACATGGATCTTATCATGTGAGTTATATACTGTATGATAATTGTGCCACTGACTGCATATCTTGCAATAAAGCCAGAATTTATCTGATAGCAGTTGATGGCAGTAATAACTGAGAAAGTTTCACAATGAATTAAAACATACTTGACAGACAAAGTGTATTTTTTTTACTTTATGATAATCTCACTATGATTTTAAACAGAGCTTTTTTACTATCACAAATGGTGCTTCTAGGTTTGGGGAGACTAGTCAATTATTTATTTGTAAAACACAATTCACAATTCATCTCAGATTTATAGCTCAAATCAGGACTTGAACTGCAAACCAACACATATACAAATAATTTGTGACAAGATGCATTTTGACATGAGGAAAATGTGAACGTATGCTTGGTAATGTGGGTTTTGGGCAAAGACCGAATCACTCAAAAGCCTAATCTTTATTTCCTCCTCCTCATTCTTTTGACATGGCATTGGTCTGACAGATCCTCACCAGTGAAGCCTATTTATTTAATCCCCACTCTTTTTTCCTCCTGTCTTGTCAGAAGAAAACTCGAGAACTGCTTGAGTTTTTTTTCTATCTTTTTTATTCACTCCCTTATGCATATTAAGAACAATACTTCAATTTTCCATTCCGCATTATTCCTAATATCTTTGACTGCAATATAACCATTCATTACAAAAGCACCCTCCGCCCTTTTCTTTTTTTGCTGGGCTTTTGCTATAATGTACTACCTCATAAAAGCAAATGTAGAATTAATATGTATGCATATGTGTGTCTATCTATATTTATGCAGGAAAATTATACTTCATTCACAAATAGTTACTCTTAAATTATGTAACTTTAAACATGTAGCCACCAAAAAGAAAAATGGATAATTATGTCAGGGTACCTTAGTCTTTGTTTGTATCAAGTAGTTGCAACAACGAGGACGGATTGATAATAATTTTAACCATCAATGTTTTTCTCCCCAAAACAAATCAGAATATAGTAGGCTGATAAAAAAAGTACTATGACTTGATCTTTAAAAGTTACAATGCTTATAGAAGTATAGCCAACTGACACAATTTGAAATCAAATTATGTATACAGAATGTGTGCAGATGTCAAAATAGCCATACCAAATGGAATCATGTGTCAACCAATCAGGTAGCTTGACTTATTCCAAACACTGTAATGTGTCTAGAGAGAAAAAGAGGAAGAGGTGATTTCTTGAGACACTTAGATATAACAAGACTTTACCAAGGTCATTGAGATGCAGATATTCTAGAGAAAGACTGAAATTTGCTAAAAATAAATTGACAGTGGTCCCTTTTTGGTGAGGGTGTGCTAACCTATTTTTTTCAATCCTATGATTTCCAGGAAAGATGAACTCATTATCGTTCAGTACAGTGATTTCAAAATTCATTTTTAAAACTGGTAGATTTGAAATGGGATTTGATCTCCTTCTCTCTTTACCATTCTTAATATTCTCACTTGTACTCCATTCTGTTCTGTCAGGTTTGACCCTCAGAAGGGGTTTTGGTGCCAGCTCCTTGAAGGAGGCAAGACCAAGTGTTTGGGAAAGAGCAAAGGGAGAAAGTACCCTCCTATGGAGTCAGAGGTAAAAATTTCTGTCCCGAAAAAAATAAGCCTGTTTTGGATGGACTGAACAAAATCTGAGAGAAAAAGAAAAACCTGCAACGTGACAGAGTGTGACAATCTATAGTCCTTAACACTATTTGTGGCAATCCTCCTAAGGGTTAAGTATCTGTATTGAAGCTGTCAGCCAAACAGATTTAGACACAAAATAGCATACTTAAAATGACAAGTCAATAATGACAGAATAGTAGAGAGAGATGATCGTGTAGATTAGGATGTATTTGGAAAGGTATAAAAGGAGGAAATGCATTTTCTAAATTGTGCTCTTGCATGTAACTCTAGAGAGCACAATGAATCACACATTGGCTTTCAAATGATACAACTTGTCTTCACATGTATACTCACTCATTGCTAATGGCTATGCCACGGTCAGTTTTAATTTAACTATATATGAGTTTCCACAAGAGGCATAGAAACAGAAGACAGTTGAGAAGGGGGGGAAATGGAGACAACACAAAGGGGGGGGCATTCAGGGAAGAGAGATAATAGATCTCATGCATCCCTTGTGGAATTTTACCCTCGTCTCTCATTTCTTTTCTTAGATGTGCTAATAATGGTTGGCACTTAGTGCCATGAAGTCCTATTGAGTAGAAATAAACGGATCTAAAGATAGTGGTACATCATTAATCTCTCTCAATTTCTTCCTTTGCCCCATTCTGCCTTGCTGCCTCTCTACACCTTTCTCTAAATATAACCTCCCACCATCCCTTTAACACCCCATGCATTACATTCACGTCCTTGTCTCCTGTGCCTATTTGCTCCTTGAGCATTTTCTCTCTCCCAGCTTTGGGTGACTTGTCATTCTACTCGTTAGAACACCCTTGCCTCCCCCCTGTATGTCCTGTCCAATTCCATCATTTATCAACTTCCTTATCTTTTTCCTCTATTTGTCTTATTTCTCTCTCGTGATCCTCCCTCACTCCGAGGCACATCAAGCCTACTTATCCTGTAACCTATTTTGCTCCTCTCTCCAGGCACGAACATATCTTTCAAGGTATTACAGAGAACACAATGTGGAGCTGTCAAAGCTGCTGCATCGCCTTGGACAGCCCCTTCCATCTTGGCTAAGAGAGGAGCTACAGAAGGTCAGTAGCATTTAACACTCATTTCTCCAGCATGTAAATGCTGTTCATAAATTGTCTCTTTTTAAGTCAAAGCTAGTACAACACATAGTTATCAAATTCTGTCATTTGGAATTAGTTTACTTTACCTTAATATTAAAGCCCACATGTGAACATTTTGATTTACATTAGTATTAGGTTTTACAATAAATCAATAAAAACAATGTAACAAAATGAGTATCAGTGCACAATGCAAAAGACCCTCAAATGTGGCTGCTTCTAAACCTATAACTAAAAAGTATATTAAAGGTTATTAACCAATTGGCCTCAAAAGCATTCAGAACAATGAGGCAAAAAAAAAAATTCTGTTCTGTTTTGACACTAGTTTCACCTTGATCTTTTTGGAGCAATCAGTCTTCTGCAGAGCTTAGTATTGTACATCTTGTCACAGGATGTGTTTTTTCTGCTCTGCTCTGAGTCTCTTAACAAATATAACATGTCATTCAGTGTTATTCATTTCCTTTTTTTGAAGATCTGAAACAATTAATTAATTACTTTATTCTCCATACTCCCCTCCTCTATTTATATCTATCCCCTTTCCCCCTACCTATTTCTCAAGGTTAGATAACCTTTGCATCGATGAGCCATGGTTAAACGCCAAGGGTCAAAGTCCAAAAACAAGGAGCATCACCATCAGATGCACTCAGTGGGGCCTTTACTGAATCCTAAAGTGAAGACGAGGACAAGTTGCCTTGTTTGACACCAGAGGCATTGCTTAAGGATGAAGAAGTCATAACAGCTCAAAGATATTTTTTGAGCTGAAATTGAACTTTAATTGTGGATGGATATCCAGGCAGACAGGCTATCCTAGACAGCTCTAAAGAAGGTGGTACTAAATGTATTCATCATGTCATGATGATGAAGAAAGTTAGAGTTAGATAGTAACATTTGGCAAGTTTTTATCAACCTAAACCCTAATGTGACCTCTGGAGAGCTTAAGTGCAGAATTGCAGTGAAAGGTTATTGCTTTTTGTTCCAATTTCACCTTTAATTTATCATTCCTAAACAGCACTGGTCAGCTGTGTGGTTCCTATTATGACTTTGCACTAAGTTCCAAATATCTCAACGAAAATGATCATTCAGTTTTGATTGAATATCTTCCACAATGAGACAATATTTGGGGAATTTGTTTATATTTTCAAGAACATGCATAGACTCAGGGTGTGTGACAGGCTTTCATTTTTTTATGTTGTCATTGTTTTGTGATTTTTGTTTTTGTTTTCCTTTTCTTTCATTTTTATGTGAACTTAGTTTCCAGTAGATCTTTTTGCCTTATTTACACCAACAGATATCACTTGAGATTCTGGTTGGAAAACATGAATCATGGACAAATAATCTGCTCATTATTTTAATGTGATAAGCCATACAGAGGAACACTGTTTCCATTTAGTAGTGGATAAACACTGAGGATATCAGTCCTATGCACTTGGGAAATATTCGTTTGTGTGAAGACAAAAGACCAAATTGAGCCTAATAGATATGACACTTAATTCCCAGGCTCTACTGCAGTTACTGTTTTGTCATTGTCTCAGTTACCTTCTTTTCCATTTAAAAACAGTTTCCTGTGTAATTTAGCTCCAAATTACTGCAAAGGAACCCCTAAATGTTAAACACAGAAACCAAAATCAAATAAACATCATGTCTGCAGACTGACAGCATATAATGTGTGTGTTTGTTTTTTCTCTTTATTGAGGTTAATACAAATAAGTCATGTTTTGCGGGGAAAGGAAAACACTTTTCCGTAATGGTAAAATTGAATGCTTGTTGTTTAAAGACCAATGAAAATGAAACACAAGACTGGTTCATTTATGGGGAGTCTTTGCACACTCCAATACTCCAATAAAAAATTTGGCAGTCACCATTGTCCAAGTAGTCTAGCATAATGTTATGTTTTACATTTTTCCAGTTTTATTATAATTTGTTTTATTCAATCCCAGTAGTCTAATACCTTATCAAACCATCCATATTCTATATCAGTGTTTCATCTAAGAAGTGCTTGAAAAATGAAAGGATTGCAGATTCCAAGGACTGCCAGTCAGCACCGAGGTCAAAGCAGAATATGCATATATAAGTTTGCCAAGAATAAAGTGAGCTTGTAGAAGAGACAGACTGTATGGGTACAGTCGTATCTCAGCAGTATATTCATAGCTCTCATATTTCTTCATATTTCTTCCGAAACATGCAAGACAGTTTTAAGGATCATTATTCATTTGTCCTCATAGATGCTCAGGTCAGACACCAATGCCATTTTTATACAAGACTGAATATGTATGTTTACATTAGATTACATAACATTGCCAATATGATGTGTCAAGGGGAAAATGGTCTTTTTAACATTTTACCATAATCTTGCAAAATTAACATTAAATATATGTAGTGGCTTTCTGAAGCACAGTCAAAAATTAGTATTATCATAATTAAGTTTAAGATGTCACAGAGCAGTAACATAGTTTTAGTTTTTGGTCCATGTAAAGTTGATGTTTAAGATTATCTTTTATTTTTTTAAGAATATTATACTTTATAGTCCAATAAATAACAGTAGCCAGTCTAATATGCTTTCTTATTCAAGCTACAAATGTAACTTATAAATACACTGTATGCCCATCTCAATATTCTAAAATGTTATCAAGCGTCAACAGGTATAGACAGCAATTGTGTCCCTTATTCAAATTCAGCTACCTTTAATTCCGAATTCTGGAAAAAGGTGAAGATATATATGAATATACATCTGAGTATAATGATAATAATACATTATATTTAATGCACCATATTCAACACTCAAGGACACTGTTCAGACATATATACATAGTTACTGGCGAGCGAGTTTCTATCTTATTAGGGAATAGGTCTAAAGAAGAGATGGGGAGTTAAGACCAATAATTTCTATTTTTTGTTTGAGTGTTGAACGAGTATTGAAACATTAATTACAACACTGTCAACATTAAGGCCCGAAGACTTTGTCTATGAGTAATTAAAAACTGTCAGGTTATGTATTTTAGTTGCCAGCTGAGGCCACCCTCAAACAATACAGGCATAAATGGGTAATGTTATCATTTCGTATGTTCCTCCAAAGCACACTTGTCCTCGAGGATCTTTAGCTTAACATACTATTTGTGTTTACTTGCCTACAGAAATACAGTATCTCTGCAAAGTTTCTACACAAAGTTATGACCAAGGAAAGTAATAGGATTTTGAGTCCAATTTGCTTTGAATACCACTTGATTTTTGAAAACGCTCACTTAAATAAAACGTATTATTATCATTATTACCCCACCAACCATTGTCCGCACCTTATCCTGCACTCAGGATGGCGGGGCATGCTGGAGCCTAGTTCAGCTGTCATCAGGTGAGAGGCGGGGTACACCCTGGACTGGTCACCAGTCAATCACAGGGCCACACATACAGACGAACAACCATTCACTCACACTCATTCATGGCAATTTTCTCAATTTTTTCCCAATTAACCTGCTGCATGTTTTTGGACTGTGGGAGGAAACAGGAGTACCCGGAGGAAACCCATGCAGACACGGGAGAACATGCAAACTCCACACAGAAAGGTCCCCTTGTCGGAATTGAACCAGGGTCCTTCGTGCTGTGAGGCAGAAGCGCTAACCACTGCGCCCTAATATTATCATTATTATCATTGTTATTATTATTACTATGAAAGTATACCAAAAGTAAAATGTGTAGGAAGAGAAAACATGAATCTGAAATTTTCCTTTTCACAAACAAGTACTCTCAATATCTTTAACATGAATACAATAATAAAATACGGCTTGGCAAAGGAATGCATTTCAACACCACAATTTACACAATTAAAAGTACTTCATATGAAACATCACATTATTGAACATTTAAGAACATGAATTTAAAGTGTAGTACTTGTCAAATAAAAGGGAAATAGGATAGAGACTGAACATGAGCGATGCAATTTCAGTTATATTTGTCTGCCTCTTAGAAAAGGCGGGTGAAACAGATTAGTGTGATGTGATTAGTTACGCAGCCACATTTTTTTATGATACATTACCCAATACAAATTTTCACCATGTCATAAAATCACCTATCTGAGGTAGAATGTTTGACCTTTGAAAGCATTTTATTTTGTTCTTTAACAATGGGTTTGCTTCCCTTTAATTTAAATATAGCATGTTAGAGACCCATTTAATTAGATAAAGTCAATATTAGCCATTTGATAAAATGTCCGATGTCAAGGATGACAAATGGAATCTGACATTATCAACTACATTCTCATTGAATTATGCTCATATGAATGATGGAATACAAATAATGTGTAAAATACTTAAAATAATTAGTTGACAAAAGGAGCCAAAAAATAATCACAATTATAAACTTTTGAAGCTCATTTGAGATGGATAAAATATTATTATACTGGAAGCCCAAGAGTAGTATTGTATTGCAAGGTTTTTAGGTAGCTTCTTATCACCAAAAGTAGTTGTTAAAATGTTTGTTCTGTCAAAACAACATGCTGACGGGTGAAGAAGAGCAACACTATCATTCCTACAGACGAGTTGTGACATATCAGCAGAGAAATGTGTGATTGTGCGCATATGCACATAACAACATTCAGGTTTTGCCCCCTTTTGCAGTTTACTGCCAAATACACACCTAACAGCTGCTGTACTAGCAGCAATAATGTTCACCAACCCGAATAGTGAACTAAAACTTTTAGAAAAGGGGAAGATAAATCAATTTAACACATCTTACTCAATTTTTACTGAATCGTACTTTATGAAGAAATGACACAGAACACTTAAAAGATTTTGAAAATGAGGGCTTGATATATGTTAATAAAGATGTAACTGTACAAGAGCATTTTTTTCAAGTCTATATCTTTATGCGTTGACAGAGTTGCCGTACAACAAAAAACAAAAACAAAACACAGTTGTAATTTGAGATATTCAATTTCTTTATGTGCTTTGACCACTAAGCACGTTTGTCCTTTTTTGTGCAAATGCCGAGCTGTACAAGAACAAATACCATTAATGGTAGTATTTATACTTTTAATGAGTGTAAATGCTGACCTGAAATCTGTTTTTAAGTTCAACAAAGAGCACAGTCATGAATAATGCATTTAAATAAAAAAGTTATTTGATTAAATTAAATATGATTTGTCAAATGTCAATATATCTTAAATGCCTAGCTCAAAAGCACATGATTTTATGCATCAAGTACCTGATCAGGTTTTTAGTGGAAGCCTTAGCATTCCCATAATGTAATCACTTTAGTCCTGGGCTTCCAGTAGCAAGCTTAAAACTGGCAGTCGTAAGGAAAAGGAATCCAAGTTGACAAACAATCACCAGCACGGTATTGGCATCAGAGAAAGTATTTGATGTGGTATGGATGAACAGAAATGGTGAAGGACGTCCCGCTCAATATGTGGCATCCAGAGAGAGGGGCATATAGCTGTGGGCAGAACAACTTAGATTGCACAATGTCAACTCTCCGACGTATAAGGACCAAGTGGAGAATGAAAAGCACCAATTAATAGTAATTATAATAATAAGTTTTTTTTTTAAGTCACCTTATTGATGAGGGAGTTACTTCAATTTATTTTTCCCTCATTTTTATTTTACCTTTATTTTATATATATTATTATTATTTTTTTTATTTATAGTTGTTCATCTGTTCTAGGTTGCTGTGCTACCCCTTGTGCCTTCCAATTGCCCCTCAGGAACAAATAAAGGTTCTCTGATTCTTATTCTGATTCTGATTACTCAACTAAAATAGCAGAGGCTCTGCAAATACCAAGTGAAAAAACTGCATGGTGGCAAAAAATTGCAGAAAGAATCTTAGTTGTAGTTTTCAACTAGTCTTTACAAAATCTTTTCAAAGTCTTTAGATATGAGACCCACAGTCTTTGGTGTAATATGTAAATATGTTATTTTTTACAAATTAAAAATATTTGAAATTATCAGTTGTCACCTCATCATTCAAGTAAGTCATAAGATATTTTTTTTTCAGTACATTTTTCATCGCCTTTTTACGTTTTTGCTATTGCGTCCAATCACCTTGCGTATCCAGGAGCTGAAGGCAGACACTCTGGTGTATACACCAGGGGACTGCTGTGTTCGGCATGCTTGGCCCCAGGACGTGACCCCATAAACCACCCAGCCCCCTCCTGGACGCTCACAGACCAATGGACCTCCACTGTCACCACGGCAACTGTCCACACGTCTCCCTTCCTGGATGTTGCCAGCGCAGAGCATACGACTTGTGAATACTTCATGGAAATGCTGCTGGCAGTGACGACGAGGAAAAAGGGAGAGCGGAGCCTGTTGAAGAGTCATGGAGTATGAGCGACCTGCGAAAAATATGTTTGTGAGTTTAAATTACAGATATAGGTCATACTTTATGTCCAAAGACAGACAAAATATCTTATCTTGTTTCTGACTAGCTTGCAAATTAATTGTCTGCTTCCTGTTGAAGGAATCCATTACTACTAAACAGCCTGACAATGTCATCATACCTCCTCAAAGAATTTGTTAACTTAATTTTCTCATTCAACATTCATTTTAAGATCAATCTGGAGGATATAGACACTCATGTCAAGGAATGGAGACTTACAAAGATTCAGGTACAAAGGCAACCTGGATTCTGTTCTAACACCTGAAAGACACTCAGGAGCCCTCCCACTTCAGTGTGATGAATGTTGTTTAATAACGTTTTCCTCATGTAATATTGCCCATAAGACTGGTCTGGACCCTTGAATCCAGTTGTATACAGTACATGCAGAGCTTGTGCTGGACAGTGTGCATTCACTGCTCCTATTATACATGCAGAACTGAGGAAAATAGAAGATTCAATAATGGGATGAATTGAAACAAACTAGTTGACAAGCAAAGGGGACTGGAGCAGGGTTAGGGATCAGCAAAGGTTTAACTGCATACATTGTTTTACTTTTAATGCACCAAAGTCATTAACTTCCTAAGTGAGGGTAAATAATAAATCCCACCAGTCAGCCGAATATCTAGAATCTCATCTAAGAGGCCCTGGCTCCCATCATTAACTGATAAAATACTGGCCTGCTGTTTTATCCCAAAAGGCTATGTGATAAGACTAAAACAGATGCCAAGTACACTATGAGAGTAGAGAAAAAAGGCTGAATACAAAAACCACACTAAGAATGTTAAATTGCAGGTACCCAGCCCAATCTCATTATGTTTCACTGAAAATATGTTCACCAAGACTATGAACCCGCACACGTCAGTAGCTATAGAAGGTTTTCCCACATATCTGCCTGCAGGGATCTTTACTGGTTTTAGCACGTCTCCCCCATCCCAGGTCAGAAGGAAGCTACAAGGATTAGAAAGAGATGAAATCTGAGAGTAAGAGTGATCAGCACAAATGGTGGTGAGGCATGTTGTGCCTCTGTATGAGAACAGAGTGGATGATTGGCCCTTGGGTGGTTTGTATGTCTTTAATGCTAAAAAAAATTACTTTTCTTTGGAGTTCACAGTTTTTGTCAAAACAATTGCGTCCTGACAGCAATCCAATCAGTCAGCCTCCCCACCTCTTGATGTATAATAGCACTGTTGTGTTGACTGTCTCACTAAAACCTGCTTGCCTCCCAAAACAATATTTTAGTAAAAGCATGTTATCAGGAGGTCTGATGAACCCATAAATGCAGGCATCACTTTTGTCACTTACTAATCTACGATCAAAGACTTCAGGCCCATAAGGGAGGCCTATATTCAAACATTTCTTATCAGAATGTTTCCACTGATGAAGCTAACAGTCCTACCACACTGAGGTAGTAGTGAACTGCAAATAAAGTGTCAGACAACCTAAAAGACATCCATCCTGAAAGGGGATCCTGAGATGGATGTTTTGAATACAATAAGACTTTATTGCAAGCCAATAAAGAAGACATTTTGAATCACCACAATCTGTTTAATTTTGCTGAAAAATAGTTGTCAGATGTAGTGTGGTCAGGACCCGAAGGCAGACCTTGCTGGGTAGACTGAGCAGCAAGAAGCCTGTCATACACATAAAGTTGAAAAACATATTCCCACATCACTCAGGGTTGCAGCCTTGATGCGTTTATCAAACACCAATGGATTTAATGAAAGGGTCAGTGAGTCTCACATTCTGCATTTCCATGTTCTGGAAGGCAGGGCTGACATATATTCTGTGTGTGTGTGTGTGTGGGGGGGGGGGGGGTTCAAACCTAAGAGTTTCAAATTGGGGGCTTTACACATTTTTTTAAAATAAAAAAATAGGAAAAAAAAATGGTGGGGT
>CAAKHD010006912.1:0-34423 GCA_901007705.1 Fistularia tabacaria | reverse complement strand
ACAAATTTTTTGGGGGGGTGGGGGGGGGGGGGGGGGGGGGATTCAACTAACAGTATCAAAATTGGAGCTATTACAGATCTATTAAAATTAAATAATAGTGAAACAAAACTGTGTGGTTAAACACCAATAATTTGTAAAGTCAATTCAGAATACCCTTCTTAAAAATGAGAAAATATGTCAAGGAGAGGCTGCAGTGGATCTTTTTGGGTAGTACTTTCTGAAAAGTACCAATACTCCTAAAACAAGAGCTTTATCTACAGAAACTGATGATTGTAGTGTCCTTGTGAAAAAAGGGTGAGTGGGTAGAAACTGAGATGAAGTAACTACAATTCTGGGCTATAGTATCACATTATTATTGTCATAACTGCTGCTTCCTGGCTGGTCCTTAGTGTCATGAACCCAGCAGTACACGACATGACATGAGAAATTGACAGTGCCTATTTTTAGATTTCTGTTACAATATTTACATCTTGCTTATTTATATCATATCAAATTCATTCATATATGTCTTGGTGTGTAACTGTACCTGAGCATATAATCTTTACATCCCATTTAGGAATATTCTCAACAATAATGTATGTTGTAGAACTGGTATGTGCTCCCCATTTGGGAACAGAACAGTTTTTTTAAAAGGTCAACCGTACTGCTTTGACAGTGATATTTAAGGAGGTGGCACCTTTCTGTGGGGGACATAGTAGTTTATATCCTTTCAAAGCCATAGCTCTTCCAGAAGTTTAGACAGCCCATTGCCACACAAGACAGAGGTCTGTTTTTGTATACAATTCACCACATTGTTCAAGTGTCAGTGAGCCTGATAGGTTGTCCTGTTGTCCTGTTAATCAGCCCGATAGTGTGGCAAAAGCAACAACATATCCTGCATCCTTAGAATTTCGGCACCTGATTTCCTTTTTCCAATAACCTTGAAATAACCTATGTGGGATAGGAGATTGGGGCCTCATATGCTGTTGGCCAAATAAGAGTAGTCGAGAGAAAAGGTGTTTGACCAAAGGAATGGTGAGAGAAACCGGGTTTCCATCACCTTGAAATTAAAAAACAGTTTTTTTGCAGAACAAAAGGTTCCTCGATTGTTTCGTGCATGAGCTCAAGATACAGTTGTGGAAGGTGTCTTAAACATTGAGACACAAAACTCTTTTTGAAGGCATATATTCTTTAAGACTTAAATAATTGCAAAAAAGTATTTGGTTTGTTGTGCAGAGTAAATGGTGGATTCGTATGCTTGCCAGCCAAGTAGTACTTGGTAACATGTATGCTGCAACTACCTTCTCAGAGATGGTCTTTGGTGTAAGAAATGTTTTAGCTTGAAATGATGACACTGTCAATCTCATCTCATATAATAGGGAGACGTCCCTTCAATTGGGATCTAATGTTGTGTTTTTGGCACACAGCCTGGGGAACTTTATACTGTAATGAGGGAGAAAGTCCAAACACTTTCACGAAAGAATTCAGTCACTAAAAACTATTCGGAATACGTATCCATGTACAAAAAGGAATTACCAAAAATGTGACTGGAATTGAGAAATTTTATGTAATCCAAGTCCTCAATTTGTCAGGGAACTAATTACTAAATTCATTTTTGTTCATGACCTGAATCAAAAAATCTTTCTCCTGATCAAATATCATGATATGTCCATATACCTGACTTAGGACAGGGAGAGAAAGGGATTGCAAAGAGGACCCAAGCATCTCTAGTAGGATCTTGTGTATATTTCAGCTGTAGATGTGTCTATGTTTATGACATGTAGGAAAGCAAGAAGCTGTATTAAGCAGACTCTCTCCTTATATCAAACAGCCTTTGCCAAAAGTAATACACTTTAAATAACTAGTGTCATCATCAAACTAAAGAAATCTAATGAAAACATATCCCTGGTTCAACACAAACGCAAAGAGATACAATCAAAACAATAAGCATAAAATCAACCCAAAATTGAAATCTACCCGCCATTTTGGATCTGTTGTTTTGTGTCACTTACCCTCTTTGGCCTTTTGTGACCTTGTTGCTATGATCAATGACATCAGCATGTAATTAACGAATCAGTAACAGATGTGTCTCCATATACTCAGTCAAATGGAAAGTTTCAGAAGATGAGGCAACTGAAGCTTTCCAACATTTTGAATAATTTAAAACAGAAAGCATTTAATTGCTATGGATAATGACTTTTACTGTCCTACAAAATAACAGTTGAATCAGACAACATCACCTTGTCTTCTTCTTTGCACAATTCTTTTCTTTTTAATTTGCGAAATAAGGCAGAAGAATAGACAAACACAAAGGCAATGATACCCATTCCCCAGGGGACCAACACTCACCTGTGTCACCCCAGCCAGTAATGTGACAGTTTCTGGCTTGTTTGAGCTCTCTCTCTTTTCTCAGAGGCAAACAGGCAGGAAGGACATGACGGCTAAATGACAGACACTCTCCAGGTGTATGCCCCACTGCACCCGGTGACAGACGGACCAAGGCCAGGTCATAATCGTTGCTCTGAGAGTGGTAATTTGGATGGATGACAATCTGATCAACCCCATACTCCTTCTCATGTTCCTCAGGGACAAGGGAGTGGTAGTCACCAACCCTAACTTTATATTGCTTTGTGCTGTTTCCATACCTATATTGAAAATAAAGGGATAAATGCATTAAAAAAACGTTTATTTTCACAATTTTTTGCAATTGGCAGTAGTTGATTCTCATAATTATTTCATGCGCTCTTGCATTTATGCAATCATGATTTTTCAAAGGCTTTTCTAAGATATCTAATCAACAATGGTGTCTCTCTTATCTTTTTCCTTAACATTGGTGAAGTTCTTTCATACTTTAATTAATTTGCCAATACTCAAACTAGAAGAGAATTGCATACTCAGAAGCCTGACAACAATGCTTTCATAGTTTTTAGGATTTTATGTGGGTCAAAAGGTTTAATTAGAAAGTAATTCATTTGTCTAGGTCTTGAAATTGGATGGAAAAAGGGAAAGACAGTTAAAATACAAGAAGTAAGATGCAGGAAGACAAAACGAATTAGAAGGAGCCCTTTCGACCACACTAAATTTCTGACTTTCCTGACCTACCCCCTGGATGGCGGAGACCGACAAACACATTAACTAAATTTCTCCTTTTGATAAAATGTCACAGAGAAGCATGTGTTAACTTTATGGCAAAATCAACATAAAGAACTAAAATTGGTGTTTTAAAAAGGGTAATTGGAGAATGTAATAATATTTGGAAAAATACAACAAGGTTTAAGAGGTTTAGGGTATGATCATAACATGAAGGTCTTAGGTGGTAATAAATTAAACAAAAACCTGTAATATTTTCTCTTTTCAAGTCATTGTAATTTGACTGCTCTGATGGTTGACATAAGAGTAGTGATCCTTTTCTGCACAGTTATTTTCATGCAGTTACTATATTAAAAGGTAGATGTTCTGGTGCTCAAATTCTACACCTGTTATAGAAAAGGGCCAGGGTAATACATTGTGAAATGGCACAGGACAGCATTTGGTGAATGACTGTTTCCTCTGTGTTTTATAAAGCCTGGATAAAGAGATGTGGTGCTATTGTGGCCTGTAAAAAGTCCAATTTCAAACAGTGACACTGAAACCTGGAAGCGTATCAAAAGATACAATCTGTGATTATAGTGATTTATAGACAACTTACAATTACTATTTTAGTTTAAGATGCAGACCATTTTTTAAGTCTTCTTTACCCTTCACTGATATCCCTATTTCTAATAAAAACTTTCTTTGTATCCCTGTCTTCTCTTTTGCATTCTTTTCTTTAATCTTCCCTCCTCCTTCTTTCTTTCTGAATTTCCGTCTTCCTGTTTGCCTTTCCTTCTTTCTTTAAACTCAAACTCTTTCTTTCTTTCTTTCTTCTTTTCTTGCTTGTTTACTTTCTACTGCTCCACTGTTGAATGAATTAAGTAACAGACTCTGAGATAGTAATGTCCTTCTTAACAACACATTTTAAGTAGGGAATTCTATCTGCTCCCTATTTTGAGGTTCTTAGGTCACTGTAATAAAATATTTTAATAATTTCCAGGGTAAATTTCAAGCTATAAACCAATAAAGTAAAACTATGAACACAATGACACAATATAGTAGACAGATGTGTTATTTAAATATACCTATTTGATTTGGGGAAACGGGTTGTATTTTGTACCTCTTAAAGCAATGTGCTGACGTGAGAACCCAACATGTGTCGATTACAGTTGCTCCACACACCAACCTCCCATCTCCTCGAGATCCTCGCAGTCGAATTGCAGCCTGCCATGGCCAGCCACCCCTGACACACGGAGTAAACATGCAAGATATCATCTGACCTTGTAAAAGCGACTTATGTGAAATTACATTTATTGCTCAAATACGTTCTATGACCAAGTAACCTTACTCAGAATAATCAAAGTAGAATGGCTTGAAAATACAATATCCAGTATGCAGATCAACTCAGATAATGTGATGGACAATTGTTCAGGAAATGTCGCAGCACATAACAATAAAAGCAAATGCATGTGAAGCTTAACTTAAAACTTTAGAGCACATCTTCCATGACATCAACATGAAATCCAAAAGGATCAAATAATAGTTACTTTCAATTTTGTTTGGATCTGAAAAACATTGCATCTAACCTTCATGCAATCTTTAGTTCACACTCACACACATAGAAATTGCATTGTGTATACAGTATAATTGAAATCTCCCCACTGAAAAATAAAGGCACATTCTATTCTATTCTAAGCACACACACACACTAAGTCTCATTCCCTTCCAGGCTCATTCCATTAATTTTATTATGTACGTGGAGAGTACTTTTTCAAATCATGTTTTAATTTATGACTTGTTATAAAAACCGCTCCAGTTCTCTTACTTGAGTGCATATGTCTCTGACAGCCTGCTTATTGTATTAATGTCACTTGTCCCCGACAGCTTACCTCAGAGAGTTTTCACCTCCTATGATCCGACGCTGGCGAGCATGTATGAGCCGCAGACCACATATTGAATTGACAAGATCTGGCAGAAACAGAAGAAAAGTAGTGGTTGTGTGTGTCCAAAAGTAGGATAATGGTTGATGATTGTAAATCCATGCATCCAGATGTCACTCTTATTCAATGTTTAATGTGAGTTAATCAAAAATAACACAAGTCTTGAATTTCATCTTCGATTGCCACACATGAGCCATATGCTGAAATGAAATACATTTTATAGATTAAGTCCTTTTTCAAAGAATATCTTAATAATTTCAAGAGAAAACCCCTGCTTGAGGTTGTTATGTTAGAACAATCTGAGAGAAGAGATGGTAGTCTCAAGTTAGTGTAATAGCACATGTGCAGGTAATAGATCACACTCTGATGAGGTCCTGATTTTTGACAGACAAGCTGGAGCATAACACAGCTCTTTTCATTTTAACAGATGTGCAAATTTAACATGTGCACACTGAGAGGTATCATGATTGATCCTTAACATATTGGGCTCCATTTTTGTCACAGGGTAGTCCAGGGCCTTAAGGTGGAGACATTTAATTTTTGTGGTTGGTTTTTGTGGTCAGTTTTTTGTGGTTGAAAGTGATTATTCTTGCCTCTGCCTGTTTGCTTATTTTGTGTTGCAGCATCAGTCATACCTCATTGCCTTGGCATTGCCAAAGGATTGCACTGCTGTTTTTGTAAAAGGCAATTCATGAGTGCGACATCAGAGGCCTATCCAACTGATGGAATAGTTGATGGATCTGTATCCTGTATAGGGTCTGCCATCTGACAAATAACTGATAAGGCTAAGTTAAAGCAATATGAATCAATTGACAATAAATAGACTGTAAATAAAAGCAATGGATTATTTCTCTTAGCAAACCTTGTGCATCTTCAGCCATTTCAAAATTAATAATAAACCTGATTCCCTTCAGAAGCAGTAATAGCAGGAATAAAGAAGTGATTTTACAATATTTCTTTATACAATTTGGGCAAGGATCCACAGATGCTCATAATGAGGAGTTGCTTTTAAAAACCTGATAATGCTGAATTATCAATTAATAGCAAAGACTAGGACAGGCTTGAACAGAATTGCATGGGCTCATTTTTGGGGACTTGATCTTTTGTTGGGGCCCTATAATTTTAAGTTCCTATTAGAGGCCAATCATTCATTCTTACAGTCTTGATCAAGTCAAGTGCATGAAATTAAAATAAATTGGCTATTTATTCTGGCATCTGGAAACTAAAATTACAAAAGAAGCCCTTTGACCAAAATTCAATTAGAGAAATGAGACAAACTGAATGATATGGGAATATCAAAGCCATTTATAACTCCACCTGCTACCTCCTACTCCTATTATGCACACTTCACCTTAGATACATCATCAAATTACTGAAAAACAGTACGCCATAGTCAGGGCACTGAGCCTTACATGTGTACATGAACCTGTGCTAAGATTTTGAATATTTTAACCCACAAACTTGCTTTCCTTTCCAATTTGTTTCTCCTAAAATTTCCTCTTTTTTTGCCCAATGTACTATCCTGCTGTTTATGCTCAATCCACATTCAGATGCCAAAAATACATACTACAAACTCTTTTTGTTTTCAGAAAAAGCAAACTGACCTTTTACATCTTTGTGGCTGGGTTGGGATTGACTATAGTCGCATATCACTCCTGCATCCTCACTATGGCGACAGTTGTGTGTGCCTGGAGCCTGTTTGACACAGTCCAATAATGAGCGCTCTTCACCACTGCACTTCACGTTGTCAACATGGATAGGTCCTGTCCCTTCCCCAAAGTACGCCATCACACGAGCTTTTGCGAGCCCACTTGGAAAGGACAGACAAATATACCACACATAATTGTTTCTGAGTTTCACAAAAAGTAACAACTGGAGCTATTAAAGAAAGGTCACTATAAATACAAAATAACACAGACAGCAGAAATATAAGTATTGTGGATATACATGAGCCTAAAAAAGTGGACATATCTTCATATAATTATTTCAGAACAATTGAGCTTCATTGGATTTTGACGATTTATAACACTTTTAATGGCATTTAAGTTTTGTAAAAAATAAGAGGGTAAATGTTTCAGTTCTTTTACAAACTTCCTTTACATTTTCTCAGGGGAGGGGGAGAGGGGACAGGTGTTTTATCCACACTAAATTCCTGTGAATCTTATTTAAAGTTCTAGAATTGCATACATGTTTCCAACAGTTCCCTATGTGGTATTTGATTTTGAACCTCCAAAGTTGTGAAGACTAGGCAAATAAACTAGTTACGTCACTAAACCTTGTCGGGCTGAGAATAAGAGGGGCCGTTTGTCAGTCCTTCGGGGCCAGATTGTTGAGTTGCAGACCCTTCCTCACATCACATCCCTCCCTCATGGCTCACTGCTCCTCACAAGGTTCACGACTCGCCCCTTCCTCACAAGTTCCTCACTCATGGGTCCAGAGGGCTACATCTTGCCGGCTACCTCCGTGAGTCCTCCCTTTCGAGTCCCCCTTTGAGTTCCCTTGCCTCTTCGATTTCCCCTTCAAGGTCCAGCGCCATCCTGCCTCAACCCGGACCCAGTACAGCCCTCACTACTTCAATAAAGTCCTTGAATACCTTATCTCCGTGGAGTGTCCTTGCATTTGGGTCAGCTCTATGCAGTATATGGGGAAACCCAATAAAACTAAATGTTAAAAATACAATCAAATATTCTTCAGGTAATAATTGCTCGGGTTAGGATAAAAAGTGTTTTTTTTCCCAGAACACAGAAAAATCTCTTTAAATACTGCAATAAATGTTGAAGATGAGCTACAGCTAATGTGAAAGAGACCCATAAATGTCCTTTGTGATGAAAGTCTATTCTACAACACATATTTAGGCTGTGAAAAAAATACTGTTGAACTCCAGTCACAAGATATACAACTAGAATTCTATAATGGAACTCCCAAACTGACATCTGTTAATTTCATAATCTTTTTGTGTGGAGAGAAATCTGCATTACTGTCCTTTAAAACTGTTCTGTCATGCTCCAATGACATTTCCAGTCTTGTATGAGTCAGAATTATTTGATGGATTTCAAGTGCACTGTATGACTACTTGATTTTATCACCACCACTGGGACCTGCTGTGTATGTAATGATCTTTCACCACGCCCTGTCTACAAGAGATTGATCATCCTGACATGCGGTTACTATGTGCATACATGTCTCTCAGATGTATGCACTCCAGATGTGGCTTTCATCTCCATGTAAAATGTGTCATAGTTGATTAGTTGACTAATGATAAGAGAATATGTTGCACTTGACTGATGAAAGGTAGTTTACCTTACAAATTAGAACACTACAACTATTTCAAGAAAGAGGACAGTGTCTAAAAGAGACAACAGAAAAGGTTTACAGTCCAAAAATGTGGGTGTACAATTCTGAACATTAAATACAAACTATGGTGTGGGTTATCAGAAAGGTGACAAGAATACAGATGCAAAATATTCGGTATTGGATGGATTTTACAAACAGGTCAGTCTGGATCCACTTTGGTGGTGTAATGTATAGAGAGAATTTTACCACTGTTCATTTAACCTGATCCGCAATGGGTGTCAAAAACATGTTGAAAGTAAAATGGGAGATTAAAATTTGGCAATGTCAGAATATATATTCATCCAACATATATACTTGAAGCATCCATCAGATGGGAGCAGAAGTCTAAGGACACAACACAATGTATTTGCCTTAACCTGTGTACCTCTGAAAACACATTGTATCTATTGTTTTAGCAATACAAATGCACATTCAGGTACCTGTACCCAAGTTGTCGACACACTACTTCAGCATCACGATCAGTCCATCCATCATCACAGACTGTCCCCCACTGTGCAGACAGAAACACCTCCACCCGTCCTTCCCTGGGGGTCTCTCCTCCCACAAGCCTCACTGGTAAAACTTAAACAAAGTTGGTACAAACACACATTTGACAAATGATTAAAAGACTTAGTATACTACATGTATGCTGTTACCAAAGTTCAGTTCGTCAAGGAACAGTGAAAGAAAATAAGGTTTGTGCAAGTTGGCATGCTTGATCATGTTTAACTCTAAAGAAATAAGGAAGTCATTGGAGACAACTTCATCAAATCTGAGGTTTCAAGTGTCGAGGTAAAGAAACTGCTGTCACAATAAAAAGATCATTTATTTTTATTGCCTTCAGTTTCCATCTGCCCTTGCTCTTATTGTTTCTCTTTCTTATATTTACTTATGCTGCTACTTACATCGGTCTCTATGTTGAGACAATCATTTGTCTGCACACGGTAAAACAAGAACAAGCAGCTTGATAAAAAAATTACATCGTTCCATTAAGTCATTGGTTTAAGGGTCAAGAATTAACTTCATCAAGGTGTATGTCTTGTAGTATTTCTAAACCTGACAAGTTTAATCCACGGAGTCTTAAAACCTAGCCATTAGAACTTTGATTTTTGACTGAAATGTTTTAGTCACTGTTTGTATGTTTTACATTTTGTTATTAGGCCTTAAGCCTCTAAAGATTGCCTTGCTTTTACCATTAAATCAATCATTTGAACCAGAACACTGGCTTTAGCCATTGATAAAATACTTACAATCACAAACAAATTTCCATCTCTCTGCAAACACACATTACTCTAGCAATAAAAACACAATGAGGTGGTCACTCACAAACAGGCAGACAGAGAAAAAGAGCTGGGGATGGGGGTTGGTTCAAAGCATTGTCCGACATATCTGCCTTTTCTTCCTTTCCAAAATAAACACAAACATATCTCCTTGTGGTATGCCAAGGGTGGGTGGCTACTCATGAATCAATGCTTAATAAAGGCACACAAACATACGCATAAAATGGTTTGCAGTAATGTAGCTTATTAGCTGTTTTAATTTTAAGGGTATATGTGTATACCTATATATTCCTTCTCTGGCAATCAGGAAACCAACTACATTTTTTATGAACCAAATATCAATACTCATGTGAGAGAGCATAAGAGATGATTGTATGCGTTTAAACATGAGCTTTTGGCTCCATTCAGCTCTCTCTTT
Organism: Fistularia tabacaria; assembly: GCA_901007705.1. Taxonomy (NCBI): domain Eukaryota; kingdom Metazoa; phylum Chordata; class Actinopteri; order Syngnathiformes; family Fistulariidae; genus Fistularia; species Fistularia tabacaria. The sequence continues at coordinate 24,401 of CAAKHD010006912.1, read as the reverse complement.
ACACCTATTGAACCGGTAAATGTTTGTATGTTCTACATAGTTGCAAGGTCTGGTTGGTGTAAAGTAGCACCCGGTTTGTGCTATTTGTTTTGGGAACATATCCTTTAGTGGTAAGCAACAGTACGTAGTTATGATACGATAGCATAAGATGTCCTATATTTATAGGCCGGCAGTGGGTTTTTTAATCAACAATGATTTTACAGGTTGCTGAGCTATTAAGACAGCCAAAGCTAACTTGCAGATAAAGTTATAAAAGTATCAAAAATTAAATTATTTTGCAATAATCAAACAATGATGCATCACTTGGTACAACTATAGCATCATGACAGCTGGCTGAGTTTGGAGACAATTTTAAAAAATCTTGCATGTTTCCCCATTACTGATAAGCATCCATCATCTACCGCTTATCCAGCACTTAGTGTCGGGGGATGCAAGAGCCTATCCAAGTTGTCATTGGACGAGAGGTGGGATACAGTTGGCAGCAGGGCCATATATAGACACAAACACCCATTCACACTCTCATTCACAAATCTAGGCATTCTTTCCATGTTTTTCCAATTGACCCTTTTGATTGTGGGAAGAAAACCAGAGAGCCCAGGGAGAACATGCAAAGTCATCAATGAAAGGTCCCCAGTGGGAATCAAACAAGGGTCATTCATTCTGTGCAGTGGAAGCGCGGACCTCTACACCACAGTGCCTCTAATATTGATGTTAATTTGGAATTTAATTTTGGCATTTGATTTTCTTTTCTTCTCTGACATCGAGCCTCCACCTCCATCAATGCTATTCATTACATTCTTACCCATGATAAAAACGTGCTGGGTCACGTTTACAGCTATAAACAAGTGGACACAGGGCTTCATCCCACCACCATTCGAAACACATCTCTTTGTTTCTATACCAAGCCTACAGACTATGATTGAAATAAAAAAATAAAAAAAAACTGTCACCAAAGAAAATCAAACTCTGGACCCCAGAAACTGAGAGCATCTTACAAGGGCTAACTAATCTGTGGGCATACTGGACTATGCTGAGTTTGTGACTGGGCATATTAGTACTTGTGTTGACAACATCCTTCCCAGCACACAATACAGGAAGTTCCCCAACCAAATGCCCTGGATAAACAGTCAGGTACCCCACATGCTGTGTGCTCGGCTGTGTGCTTGCTCCCTTGTGTTTAGTTCAAGCCATGAGACCAGAGAGCAAATACTGACCAAGAAAAGCCTTTGCAACAGCCAAGAGGCAGCACATAGAAAAGCTGGACGTCTTCTATTCTGCAGCAGGTGTTCAAGGCCTACAGCACATCACAGACTACAAGATCTCCACAGCACCATTAGCTCCACAGACAGCCTGCAAGACGATCTTAACACCTTCTATGCCCGCTTTAATAGTTGAATAGCTACAGCACAGAGAGGCACAACCTCAGACCCGCCACCCCAAACATTCTCATCAGGCCAGTTACAAAAAGCACTGATGATAATACTTGACATAAGGAAGGAGAGAATACCTCATTTGCCATTGTTCATCTGGTGACTTATTGGCAAAGAGCTGTTTAAGAAGGCTCAGCAGCAATTGTACTTTCTGATGAGGCAAATAAAGTTTGATATGGCACCTCAGTTACTTCTACAGCTGCAATGTTGAGCGCATCATGACCAGCTGCATCATTGTGTGGTACAGTAGCACTACTGCTATAGACCATAGATCATGAGGACTCCACTGCGCTCTCTGCAGAGCATTTACCACAGCAGAGTCCACAGTTGATCTGTCTTCATCCTTGAGGACCACAAGCACCCTCAGCACTGACTGTTGACACTTCTCTCAGGAAGGAGGTGCCGAAGCACGTGATCCCACTGACATCAAAACTCCTCAACCACTGGCAAGCCAAACTTGGCTAGTATGGTCCTAGAAGCGCAGCAGTATGGATTAGCAGAAAGTTACCATTAATTCAACCCTGAAACTTAGTTAGCGATTTCAGATGATGTTTTACAACGGGTTGTGATTAAGTTAAAATTACCAAGACAGTCCAACTGAGAATGCTAAGAATGCACAGAGGACTACTCAAAAGGGATGTAGTCAATCTCAGACCTAGTGTGCCTCTTTGACCAATAAAATGAAGCAATAGAAAGTAGGTACTAGCATATCTAAAATGATGTTTTTCTTTACTTTTTTTCAGAAGCCAAAAGTAAACATCTGTCATACATGTCATCTGATTAGGATTTTCTGATCAGGTTAATTAAAATCTCCCACACTCTGACAAGGTCTTGATGCTTCCTGTAAATTTCCAAAATATCAGCAATCATAAATCTTGATGTAAGATAAGAAATTGTCTTACTGTTGTGAGGAATCTCTTCATTGTGATCAGGGATGCATGCGATTTTAACGTCTTCATGATGTGTACAGTCATGATTGAGCCACTCCCTCTTGTTGCACAGCAAAAGGCTAGGTTCTTTCCCTGTGCAGCTTACATCATCCAAAACAATGAGACCTGACCCAGCACCAAAGCGTGGGAATGAAGTGATGTCTAGCCCCTCAGAAACAAGTGTTTGACCAGACCTTCAAAGTACACGCATTAACAAATCTTGTAATTCATCAATAAGAAAATAAAGTAATTTTGAATTTGACTTTCTGGGTAATTCTCAAAAATTACCTGTAACCAAGTTGACGACACACCACTTGGGTGTTGGAATTGGTCCAGTCATCGTCACACACTGTTCCCCACTCACCATGGTAAAAGACTTCTAAGCGTCCTTCATAGCTCCTTGTACCCCCAGCTAACCTAAGAGTACCGTCTGGCCCAAGGGAAAAGACAAGCAATCAGTAAGACAATACCTTGTTGTGGATTTTGTTAAAATTCGATATATAATGCCAAAAAATGCTCTTGTTGAAATTAGTGCTATTCAAAGAAAAAATCTTTGGACTAAGACACCAGTCAGAAGACAATGAGCATGCAATAAGTATGCTTCCACAAATCACAAAAGGCTATCTGTAGAGGGCAAAACATCACTGAACTTTATCCACAATTCTGGTTGTAATAGTGAAATGGTATATATCCTGTTTTAGTTAGATCTGGTCACCAAAGTTCCCCTATAAAATCTGGCTAATGCATGAAAACAGCTGTCAGGTATGCAGGGGAGTACTTTCATTATTTACCTGTCTCATCGATAATTTTAAAGATTCTTTTATTTTTAAGTTTTGACAGTAGCATAACAGATATGTTTTATTTGCTGATGCGGGTTTGTTGATTTTTAAAATGCGACAGATAATAGCCCATTTTGTACACAACTGAGGTGATGCAATGCCTAGTAGTGCTTAAGTGTGTTTCTAAATGTTCTCCATTCCTGGTGTGATAAACGCTGGCATAATGAAAGGTATTTATTGACTAAGTTGGACATCACTGAAAGCCTAAGTGTGAAATGCACCGCCCGCCACTGCACATGAACCATTTTGTTAACATTTTTGCTGGTGGTGCCACAGGATACCCTACCTGAAAGAGGAGTGCATGATACTCCTGCATCATCTGAATGTAAACAGTTGTGTTCTCCCCATGAACTTTTTGGACACTGGTCCAGAGTGAGCTCATTGCCTGAACAACACACTTTGTCCAGCCATATGCGACCTGAACTCTTACCAAAGTGAGCCTTGCCCCATGCCCTTGCCAGACCACTACAGAAAGAAAAGAAGGGAAAAAGAAGAAAAAGAAGATAAAATAATAACATTCATGGAAGACGGTATTGCTAGATCTGAGAAAAGTAGTTATAGAATTTCAATGCCATAGTAGCATGTCCAAAATTGCTAATTAGTATTTTATTAGTGTTGCTAAATATGCAAATCACTTTGGTAGAATTCTTACTGGAACAATGAGCTTGATTCACCAAGTCATCACCAGATGTACTTTACTGCTCTCTCGAATCTCTGTGTGTCTGAATAGAAAGAATACTTCTCATACTTTCAGAGGAGGAGGGAGAGACAGATGGCTAGAAGCACCAACACGAACTAAACGTGTTTATATTTCTATCTTGCATTTCATTGTACTTCCATCATGTTTTTTTCGTGTACATTGTCATGAATATGTTCAAGAATGTGTGTCTGTGAGCGTGCGTCTTCACCTAAATCCCAGCTGTCGACACACCACCTCTGCATCACTGTCGTCCCATTGCTTGTCACATATGGAACCCCAATGCCCTGCATGCAAGACCTCAACTGTGCCTTCTGACCCTGAATGACCTCCCACCAGCCGTATTGGGAGCACATTGGCTAAATAAAAACACACACAAATACATGCATTCATAAAGTCTAAGAAAAGACCCTAGCTTTGGCTGGATCTGCAATAAATAGCACGCAAAAAATCTAGACTGACAATACCACCAGATTCCATATGGGAAGGGTTCACCTTGCTGCTGGGTGCAGGTAACAGCTGCAGCTTGGGAGCATTCCTCTCCATTCCATGAAGTCTTAGGACACTGGAGCAGGTCTGGTTCCGCTCCCTGGCAATGGACCAACTTCCAATGGAGCTTGGCTGTGCTTGGACGAAACAGGGGTACCGAATGTGCATGACCTGAAATTCTAGAGGAGACTCAGTTCTTAGCTACAACCTTCACTATTCTTTCTTTTAATCTAATGTTAATTTTGCCCTATAATTATCCTTACATGTCCAAGAGATGGAGTGACAACTTTCTATGTGTAGGTATGACTTTTTATAGCAGTTTTATGGAAGTTACAGTTTCAGGTGTTGTACAAAGGGAGCTTCATTTACACAAAGTGAAATTATCCATAGGCTTTTTTTCTTACATATGGAAATTTGACATTTGACAAAAAACAATTTGTTCATTCATTTATTGAATGGTGGACCCTACTCCAGCTGTCATTGGGCCAGTTGCAGGGTACATTCTGGACCAGTCACCAGTAAATCACAGGACCATATAAAATGACATACAACTATTCACTCCCTCATTCACACGCGTGGGAAATTTAGCCTATAAAATTAACATTCTGTAGGTTTTGGATGGTGCGTGGAAACCGGAGAACTGGGAGGATAGACAGACACTAGAAGATCATGCAAACTCCACACAGAAAGGCTCCCTGTCAGAATTGTACAGGGGACACTCTTGCTGTGATGCGAAAGTGTTAACCACTGCCACCAACAAATTATTTTGTATTTGACAGTAAAGTAGCAAACTTGTGTTCTAGTAAAAGTGGTTGTATGAGGAAAATAGTGGGTAAACAAACACAAATTCACCAATCTTAGAAATGTTTAGTCCAAGGACTTACATCAAAAAAGATGTCCAGTATTTGGAGGTGCTAATAAAGATGCCTGAAATGGTCCTACCTGAGAGTTTGAACCTATTCTGTATAACCCTGCTTTCTGTATTTCTGTACACTACTGGAGCAAAACTCTGGTTTGCACTTTACAAATAACTGCCAATTACACATTTATGACTACCAATTTCGGTTGAAATGTGTCTGAAATTTGCCCTATTCCCATTCCACTGTGGATTTTCATTAACTTTTGAGTGAATAAACCAAGAGTCCGACAAACCTACACAAAGCCTGGTTTGTAATTATGTCAGCATGAGAGTATGTCTCTACTGGCAAGAAATCATAGCCAGGTAAGTGTGTGAGTGCATATGTGTATGTGTGTGTACATGTGGATGCTCATGCACAAGTGAGTATGGGACAATGCCAGTAACAAGGTAAATAGCCGAGCACTTAAGGTATTTAAACACCCCTGGGGGAGGGAGGGTTGGAATGCAAGGGTCACAAGAATACTATGAAGACTAAAAAGGAATCAGAGAACTCACTTGTCCTCTATCTGAACTTTCTGAATTTGTGTGAAATTCAAATACTTTTCAAACAACTCTACTGATATCACTGATATTTCAGAAGGCAGTCTAAAATTAACCGAAATTTTTGTGGCTCATTGTGCTTGTAATTGCACCTGTATCTTAATATATATGTGAAAAACAGAGGAAGCTCAAGAGAAGGAGATACTGCATGTCTCAGCGCACTGGTGTTCACTCACCCCTTGCCCAGCTGCCTGCACACCACTGCGGCGTCTTCATCCCCCCAGTCATCACTGCACAAAGACCCCCACACACCTCCAAGGTAGACCTCCACTCTGCCATCAAATTTGGAACGCCCTCCTTGTAGACGCACTGAGCCTAATACACAAGTCAAGAGAACACTGTCCAGCTCAAAAACAAAAACAGTCAGATAAGTCAGTCTTTATCTGAAGTCAGATAAAGACCAACCTGAATTCAAAACAGGAGTGTATGAAAAAACACAAAATGTCTAATCTTGTTTGCAGCAGAAAGGGGAAAGGCAGGAAAATTTCAATACCTTGAAATGACACACATATATACATTTACAGTGCATAAAGCTTTCTACTGCACATGTCATTTCAGTTTGCAACAACAAATATCTTGCTTTAAAAAGTATGAATGGAGTCAAAGTTATCCAAAGAAATATCTGACTATAAGACTGTATGTTTACCAAATTATACTATGGCAGAAATAGGCATGTACATTGGCCAACACTTCACTCATTATACCTTATGTTTCATATTTCAAATCATTTGGATATAGTCAGATTTTAACCTGGAGTTTGAAGATTTGATTGTCAAGTTGTGTTCTCAATCAGACTTGTTGGTTTCACAAGAAAGGTATAGTAATGGTACCAGTTTTCTATAGGTAAAGAGCCTAGCTACATTCCAGCTTTTATTTGATGTCATTTTTTATTGACATTATTTTGTATCATAATTTTGGGACTTAGGTTGAGGATAACACAGAAGCCTTTCATTCTTCAATGTGGCTCCCTCAAAGATAATTTTTTCCATCAAACAATCTCTTCTGCAGTATTATTTCTTTGAGGGTACCTGATTGGTTTCCAGTAAATTAGGTGATCTGTGCCATTTTGGGACATTTTTATTTATTTAGTGAGGTTTTTTCATAAAATAATCAAATTTGCTTAGACTTGCCACCTGAGTACCCCCATTCCGTGCGCAATAATTTTCTTTCTGTGACGATAATAACCTCAAGAAGCGCCAATGCGTTCCGAATTTAGGTTAATTTGGTTTGATACTCGGCTTTGGCGTGAAGTACATATTTAAGATGAATCGAGCATGGCAAATGCATGGCATTTTTAGGCCTGCGGTTTACCTTGTTTACAATCGCAGTACCCCCAGTCCAGTCTACCCCTGGGGTGTCTGAAAAAGCACCAAGGTCGGATCCTGCCGTCCGGGTTGCGGCAGTGGTTGTGCTCTCCTATACCTTTGCCCGGGTGGCGCTCCCTGAAGCCGCCCACATCCGTCCAGTTCATGCATCGGGCGCCGGACTCAGTAACGTCTATCGCGCCCCGGTAGGAGTCCTCTCTCCCTCGTCTCTGAAGGCACCCGGCCAGCGGTGGGATGAATGGGGGTGCGCTAGGGCAATGATAAAAACCGCTGTTGGCAGCCAAGAGTGCGGCTATTAGAGCGAGGGAAGCCGGGTTCATGTCGGTTGTGCACAGCTGACGGTTGGCCGTGGGCACCTCGGTGTCTCCGGTCATCAGACGAGCAGACGTTTTCCTGCCAGACTAATCGACTGCCGTGAAGCGGGGAGGGCGGGGCGGAGGCATTGTGATGACAAACTAAGCGGATACATTTTTTTTGTGTTGGGTGACTCCCCAAATCCGACTTAATTTTCTATATCATATTGGTTCCATATTCAATCATTCGACTATGGCATTCAGCTCTCGAGTCACATATCCTCACGCCCCCGCGGACCACTCGAACTTGTGCAAATTTATCACAGTATTCAAGCCTGGGTTAAATGAAAGTGCCGAATCCTTTCTCCGTCATTGTTCATCATGCTCCACATCTTGTCACGAGTGGTTGTCAACAGAGCAACATTGATACGGCGACTTACATAAATCCTATTTATAATTATGTAATGTTGCAATTACACAATTTATCACTAATCAGCACGACATAAAAGGGATGGTAGTAAAATTATCTCAGTGTATTACACCAAATTAAACATGTGTAGGCCATCGAAAACGAAGACTCGTAAGGAGCTTTCGTCGGGAAAAGGGACTGTACACTTTGACTCTTCCGGTAACTCGTTGCGTTGGGTGCGTTAAGAAAAACAGCAAATAATAAAGAGATTGCCTATTGTTAACTTGTATGGAGCAACTGGGTCGTCTCCCTTAGAAATGTTCTGCAGTAGAGATCGCAAAACAAGAGGACATGCGTAACTAATCGAACCCCCAAATCCAATGTACTTTCGAAAGAAGCGTTTTGGCACTTCTTCTGGAACTCTTAGCTCGCTCAGAATTATTGTTGACAGTGATGTTGACCACTTCATGCAAAAAAACAACAAAGAAAAACAACAACTTACGGGCTGGCTTGTAAAAAAGGAATGGTCGGGAGGGTTTGATAATGGGGGTTTTGAAAACCCGCACCGCAGCAAACAGTGTAATGTATCATCGTATCAAACATTTACATGTGGGTCAACGAAATCTAGATAAATGTAATTAATGGAAACTTAAGCAAAATACTGAAAACACGTTGTATCAAATTGTTTTATAATGTGAAATCAAAACGGGAATTTAATTAAATGTAATCCAACATTACACACGTATCAAACTATATTATCCGGTTGCAAATTTCTATTATGAGCGACTGCAAAAACTACTGTACATTGTTAAAAACAGTAAAAGTATTTTTATTTGCTTCGTACCGTTGTGAGCTCGAGCTCAAATGTCAACAAATCAGATTCGTCGCAAATGTAATTAATTTAAAAGCGTGACGGATTCTATCCAACAGCGACCTCTGTCGACCTGGACTTGTCATGGTTAAGAACACTCAATTGTCGACATGTACACGTACCTGCATTTCAGACTCAGAATCAGAGAGACTGTATTTGTCCCCGAGGGACAGTTGGAGAGCACATGTGTTTGCATAGCATCCTAGAGAAGACCCAATATCTATCAATATATAAAAAACAAAAAATAAAACAAATATATTAATAAAAGGTAAATGAAAGGGAAAAAAATAAGATAAAAATACGGTAAAATAAAGTGAAAACAATGTGAAATACAAGTGAAGTAAACTCATCCTTAATCTGTGTAAATGGCTGTACATCTGCACAAATGGCTGTACACCTAGTTTATTCCCCCCATTATTCTGATACTGCACATTTCAAGCATAATTTTAGACCCCTGTCATGACCAACTGTGTCATAAGTACATGTATTAATACTCAACTGGTGCATTTCTTCTTTTTTAAACATACATGGAACTAGTCCTTTCAATTCTTTTCGTGGGAACTGGTTTTAATTTCTTCTTCAACAGAAGAAACCTCTCAGATGAATGGTGGAACGTCTTAAAAAAAGAGATCAAGTCAAGTCACCTTGAGAAGATTTGACAAAGATTAATCATTAATCTGAATGATTGGCAAACCTTCATCGACATACATTGAACAAGTAATTAATTTAATCAGGTCCAATTAAATAATGGAGTTAAATTGCCTATTGCCATATTTGTATGATTGGATAGTTTATGTGTGTGTTTGTGTTTTTACGTTTGTTTTAAAAGATTTTTTGATAATGTGCATGCTTTGAAAAACAGATCAGGTGCATGTTAAGGGATTAACATTGCCATCAGTGACGTTTTTCAACAATAATATCGGTTTCAATCCTGTCAAGTAACATTTTATTCCTTATCTAGCAGCATTAATAGTGTGGCTCTGTACTTTGACCATAATGTTCTTTCTTGCATATTCTGGGAATAATCCATTACCAGAGGGTTATGGGGCACATACCAGTCTTCTCCATGTGCTGGTCCCACCCCTGATACTTGCAGAGGGTTGTGTCAGGAAGGATAGCTAACATAAAACCTATACCACACTAAATATGGGAATCTAAATCTATGACTTCCTTACTAGATCAATCAGCTAATGGTGCAGATGACCTACAGGGCCCAGCTAGAAATTGGGCTACTGTGGACCGGATAAGAAGAGGAGTATGGCAGAGCGAGATGAAAATAAGTGTTGTAAAAACAGATTAGTGTGTTGTGATAAATGTTCCTGCAGTGGTTAATGACTTAAGTTATGTATCTGCAGGAGTGTGATAATATTCGGCTATGTTTTACGATATGCTGAGATTTACTATTGTTTGATCGGGTTGAGTTTTGAATTGCGTTGAATAACAGTCCCACAAGTTCTACTTGGACTCAAGTATTATGCGATTTATTGTTGAAACATTAGAAAAACCATGAATGTGATCTCTAAGAAATTAAAGAGCAGACTAAAACCGATGAATAGTTGGTCTAATAATAGGTTATCTCTTATTAAAAAGTCTCTGGTCCAAATGTCAACGATCATTTTGTGTTATTGGAGGAGGAAAGTGGCGCCCGATTGGACGACACCACCATTATCTTTCGTCAGAAGTCATTGCTTGATTTATATACCAGCGTATGCTGAACTCGCTTGGGTGAGCGGTGTTAATAATGGATAGTCTTATGTAGATCGGTCTGAGGTGGAAAAAAGTCACAAATGCGACCGATTTATTTAATTAACAAATATGTATGGAAACTGTACAGCTTGTGTCTTTAATTTTTATTCAAAGTGATTACCGCGACGAGTCCCGCCCCTCCTTAAAGTCGGAGCAGCCCGAAACATGTATCCGTTTCTTTGCATTCTAGCTTCAACGAGTAGCCATCTTTCCATACAGAAGGCAAACCAGATAATACTAGCTGATTCTTCACACATAGTGGAATTAAACGCTACATTTGATAACGCTGCAGGGAAAGAAATGAACAGTCGTCTGCAGGAAATACGCGAGCGTCAAAAACTTAGGCGGCAGCTTTTAGCTCAACAGGCAAGTGACGCTAATGTTAGCTACAAACGGGCCACTTTTGTTAGCAAGTACTTCAACAACTTCACTAACTACCTTTAATTGACTCGGTACTTCGGATTGTTTGATGAGCCTTTACATAATGAATCAAATGTGATGAACAATGCAATTTTTAATATGCGTCAGAGGCACATCATTTTCTTTCCAAATGCGCTATTGAATTCGAGATGCCTGACATCAAGTAAAGCGAATCAAACTTCAGTGTTACTCAAGTCGAAGCCCTTCGATCCAGTGCATATATTTACACATACCTCAGGGAAAAAATGCAGAACAGTTAACATAAACTTGTTAAGCGGTATTGAGATGGACATATTTGCAAAAACCCTATGCTTAATGCAACGTACATACACTTACATAAATAGACAAGACACGTGCTAAAGATTGTCTTCTCAGTGTCTGGAAGTTCTCATTCATCTAGGTCATTGTCAACTCTTGTCAGATTCTTCCTATCGTAGCAACTGGATATTATTTTCTTCCCTTGAAGACGTTTCACTTCTCATCCGAGGTGGTTCTTCAGTTCATGTGGAGGTTTTCAGTTATCCAGGTCATGGTCAATTCTTGCCAAAATATTCTTCGTACCAACTGGACTCGATTTTCTTGAGCTTTGAACTGAACTGGAAAAGCCTCTGATGAGAGGTGAAACATCTTCACGGGAGGAAAATCAAGTCCAGTTTCTATGATAAGATTTTGCCAAGAATGTCTTCTCAATATGTGACGCTTAACGTAATATTTCTTATTGTGTGTCAAAACAGTTAGGGGCTGAGAGTGCAGACAGCATTGGAGCTGTGTTAAACAGTAAAGAGGAATTGAAAGAAATAGAAGAGACAAGAGAGACATGCAGGTAAGCTGTTTTAAACCCCAAAACAGTGCTTCTGTAATAGTGCATGTGTAAAAGAACCAAGTGAATTAATTACTCAAAGCCAGTACTTCTCTGTGTTTTTATGACATATACTGAAGTGCGGTTGTAAATGATAGTTAAACTGTCTTGAGGGTATGTGTTTCAGTTGTCTCGCTCCTGTTATTAACATGTTGTGTGCGTGGTCAAATATACAATCTATATACTTGTCTTCTCAGGGCTTCTTTTGAAAGTTCAGTTCCGGCCTCTAAAAGGAAAGCCCTGACCGAGGGAGAGGACACAGAGGAAGATGTTGAAGAGCAAAAGGTGAGCACAATAATATGTTAGCACTATCCTCCCAACTATAGTGTAAAGAAAATCATTATTGTTTGGCATGCACTAAAATAAATGTACCTACCATTTTGTAGTGAGGGAATGTTACCAGTCTGGGTTAAATCAAGGGCCATATTGCAATAGAAATTTCAGTCAGATTAATGAAAATATATGTTTTAATGTTTTTACTTCTACCAGTTAGTGCAAGCTGGCAATGACCAAGTATAGTTTATTATTGACATTTCAGCAGCCTGCACCTCTTTCTTTAAACAAAGGTGAATGCTTTGTAGTGTTAGTATGATATTGAAATTGTGAAGGACAAACATTTACAAGGTTAAATAAAAAAGATTCTATTGAAAATGCAGGGGTTATGTGTATCAAATAAGTCAGATCAAGTCAAACTGGATATTATTAATCACCCAATCACAGAATTTTCTGTTGAAAAAGAGAGAGAGGGGACAGACAGATATAAAGCAAGAATGTGAAAGAGGGGGTTATGAGGATTGGGAAAAACAGGCACAACTGCTCATGGATCTATTACTACTACTACCAGTAATGCTGTCAATCATGTGGTAGTGGCTGAAATTATACTATAATAATCTTAATATTCATGAAATAAATGTCAATGTAATATAAGAACCTACTAGATTTCCTTTGACTTTGGTGTCACTGCAGAATTTTAAATTTGTTTTTGGTCCACTCGTTCAAATATGTTAACATAGGGCTAGTACTTAAACACGTTACTTTTGGTTTATTAATCACAGTGTGGGGGGGTGCGTGAAGAAAATTAACACATTTTAATTTGCAGTGTGAAACGTTTCTCAGTGCACAAGTTTCAGGCATACAGATTATACTGATGCACAGTGTGATTACGCATGATGGAGTAGACGAGACTCCGCTGGTTGAAGGGAAATTTAAGTAAAATTGCTGTTCTCTGCACTTCTTGTGGGAAGGAGTTTGCAAACAGTATCACAGGAGCACCTCAGTCCTTTGTTATCGCCTCAACACAAAACATAATGTGCAGGTCAGTAATGCTAACTTTCCTGTGGAAATTATCGAAATTGACGTCAGATAATAGACCAATTCAATGGCGATATGATTTGCTGTGGACTGTCAACTACTCTCCGTGGTAGAAGATAAGGGGCTACAAGAAGTGGCGCAAATGACTGAACTGATAATGAACTCCTTGCCATAAAGACAATAAAAAAAAACAGCAGCTTTATGATCTTGAAAAGGGAAGTAAAACAGGTCATGTTGAAGACAGCCATATGTGTTTTCTACACTCATCTATTGGTTTGTGTAGTAGGCTGAAGGGAAAATGAACCTAAATATGAAGTTTAAGCTCATGTTTATTAATTCACTCATCAAGAAAAAAGTATGTTTCATTTTCCCCTGTCAAATTTTGAAACAAGATTACAATGTGAATTAATTTAAATAAATCAATTCCAAGGTGTAGTCAAATAGATTTTTTTTTTCTTTTACCTCTTTGTATCATCCTCACCTTTATTTGTAAAGCACTTAATAAAGCAGAAGCCTGACCAATGTTTATACTGAGAAAGGGATGACCAAAGGACAGAAAAAAGCAATGATGCAATAAAAACAGGAAGGTAAAAATGCAGGAAGACCTAAAAGAAACAGCACAATATATTTAATAAAATACATACAATAATAGTACATTTAGAAATCCTCGATTGAACGTACAAAAATAATCCTGTCATAAAATGGGTTATAGGATGAGGTGGAAGTCCAGCAGCCAGAGGAAATCAACCCTTATGAGGAAGTCTACAAGGACTCAAGTACTTTCCTCAAGGTAGCGTAGATAAGTCTTTCACACACTGTCTTTTTTATTTCAATGTCCCCTGAATGTTGGGCAGATGAGTTCTTGTGATTCATCAAAAAAAAGTGTAAATGTTTGCATAATAGTGCACCTTACATCATGTTTGATTCAGAATTTAAATGCTTAGTGTATACACATTATTCAGACAGAAAACATAAATTGATAGTGATATTGTTAAACCACAAAACAAACCGGGACGCTAAATAGGACAATATTACCATTCCTTATGTGAAAATACATATTTCCAGAATATACTTTTTTCTTGTTTATGCAAATAGTCTAATTTATTAAATTATCTTCAGGGTACCCAGAGTTTGAACCCTCACAATGACTACTGTCAACATTTTGTGGATACAGGTCACAGGCCACAAAACTTCATACGAGATGTTGGTGAGTGAGTGTTGTTCGCATGTATGTGATTCTCAGTCATGACTTTCAAAGAATAAATTAAAGTATATTATGTGATAGTCATATTGTCTTAAATCTATTTATCAGTAGTTATGATTGCACCCTGGAGTAATGTTTCACCCCTGCCCGTTAGTGGTAATAATGTAACTAACATTTTTACAACGATTGTTAAACCTTTGAATGAATTGAGAATTCACAAATTCCTAATGATTTGATTGATTTTAGTTGACCAACTCAGTCTAAAATCCACAATAACTCCGTCTGTACAATATCAAAAAAAATACTCAAGGAAACTCAAACATCACTGTAGCTGGAAATGCACAGTTCTGTCTCTAACCTGAATGTGCTGGATGTTTTAGGCTTGGCTGACCGATTTGAGGAATACCCCAAGCTTCGGGAGTTGATTCGACTGAAGGATGAACTCATCTCCAGCACTAACACACCCCCCATGTATGTTAACTGATTATTTGAATGTTCTGTGATACATGTATCTGTCTTGAAATGATTTCTCACCATTCCAGATTGATTTGAAACCAAAATAAATATCATCAACATATTTTTTCACATTATATGAATTTGTTGTGTTTGTTCTGTATGTATGTCAGGTACCTTCAGGCTGACCCTGAGCATTTTGACTTACAAGATTTGAAATGCAAATTTGATGTCATTTTGCTGGAGCCACCATTGGAGGAATACTACAGAGAGTCCGGCATCAGCCACACTGAGCGTTTTTGGACCTGGGATGATGTAGGCTTTCCTGATTGTTTGATTGTTTATTTTGTTTTGTGTTTACCAGATAAGGAATATAAGTAATAGGACATTGTCTGTGTAATTCACACTCTCCTGGGATAATCGAAAGCCACAAAGGACCGACATATATCCAGAGTGACCTTGTCTACATCTGTCTAAAGTCCAAAAGAATTAGCTCTCAGATTACCTTGTGACCACAAAATATTATAGTTCATTGGGCCAAGTGAGGGATACATTCCACCAGCATGTTTCATGGCCATGACGTCACATTTTGCTGTTGTGTTTCCTCTTTGTTATTTTAGATAATGAAACTAGAGATTGAAGAAATTTCAGCTCTACGTTCCTTTGTGTTTCTCTGGTGTGGCTCTGGTGAAGGCCTGGATTTGGGAAGAATGGTAATTTGACATCTCAGTATTTGAAAACCTCATCACTTAACTAAAAAGATAGACTTTATAACATTTAAGAAGTCTTTTGTTTGTCTTACCTCGGATTTAAACAACATTTTTTGACTGACTATGGAATCAGTTTATTCATATTTGTATATGAATTCTTAGTTGGACAAATGTCTTGGATGCCATATTGTTAATCAACTCATTAACTAACTTTGTACATCTTGTTAGCAGTCAACAAAGAACAACCTGTATAGGCAGCTGTCAGAGAAAAAAATCCTATGACCTACAACTCTCAGTGGTGTAACGCATTACCTTTTACATTTTACACTGTTTGTAACCTTAAACACCGATTTATTATCAATCTTTGAGAAATAATTTACCATTGGCTTTACCAAAGAGAATTGTGTTACAAAAATGTTGGATTAATGTGCAAACACCCCTATTGTCTGTCAATGCTTGGAGGGAATATACCAATGAACCAAGCAAATACTTTAAGGTAAATTACGATGATGATGAAGAGTTATATTCAAACGGATGTGAAATTATTGGAATAATAACAGAGAATATTTGACGTAACTGTGATCTCTGCCTGCGGCCGACTGATTAATGGTTCCCCAAAGTAGACAGAATTACAAATGATCCACATTGTAGCACCATAGTGGGCACATAAAACCAATACATATGAAAGTAATGTGCGGTTAGTTAATTTTCATTTTTGGAGTCAAGTCATGAGTAAGGTTACATATATCTGTCAGGGCATTCAAACAAAAGTTTCTTTGCTTTGCTTTGGCCTGAATGCATCAAAGAAGAACTAGTTCTTTATGGTGCTGTGAACAATCATAGGGACACAGCAGCTGTCTGGAAACATAAGTGTAAAATGCCAGTAAAGCATTTAATTCATAATTTATTGAAGTGTTTAAGAAAATGGGGCTTCAGACGCTGTGAGGATATTTGCTGGATCAAAACCAACAAGAATAATCCAGGGAAGACGAAGGCATTGGACCCAAAAGCAGTGTTTCAAAGGACGAAGGTACGTTTCGTCTTCTGTATGAGTGGGCTCATACACAAGGGTGCAACAAACATGTGAAACTAATTGAATTTTGGAAGAAAAAAAACATTTGCAGACCCTCATTTTAATGTCTGAAAGAAACTAATTTACCATCAGAGCCATTCAGCTTCATTTGAAATGTCTTACAAAATATCAAACATGCAATGTTGTTCAATGCGGCTATAATTAACATGTCTTTAGCCCAGGACAAAACAGGAAAAAATAGAGATAATTATGTACGAAGATGTAGCGGCATATTTAACCCGAATTCCTTCCAGGAGCACTGCCTAATGGGAATCAAAGGTACAGTTCGTAGAAGCACAGATGGTGACTTCATCCATGCCAATGTGGACATTGACCTGATCATCACTGAGGAGCCTGAGATGGGAAATGTTGAGAAACCTGTAGAGATCTTCCACATAATTGAGCACTTCTGTTTGGGCCGCAGGCGTTTGCACCTTTTTGGAAGAGACTCAACCATCAGACCAGGTGTGTGTTCTTGTGATGACTGCAAATGTTTACTCCTCCGTATCCTCGGTTGTTTCTAACATTAATTATGTTGCTTTTGATTCTTGTTTCCTCTCTTTCAAGGCTGGCTGACAGTGGGTCCTACTTTGACAAACAGTAACTTTAACCCAGAGACCTATTCCTCACATTTCGCTCTGCCCAACTCTCATCTGTCTGGCTGCACTGAGGAAATAGAGAGGCTAAGGCCAAAATCTCCACCTACGAAGCTTAAGTCAGACCGTGGTGGTGGACCACCCAGAGGGGGGCGTGGTGGGTTGAATGCAGGGAGAGGTGGAGAAAGAGGCCGTGAAAGAAACAGACCTAATTTTCGTGGGGAGAGGGGAGGTTTCAGGGGTAGGGGTGGCCCCCATAGAGGCTTCCAACCCCGCTAGAGCAAAGAAACTGAAAATTTCTCTCACCTCTTTATCAATGTACATGCAAGCCTGTTCTGCAGTTTCAATAGCTAGTGTACCATGTTTTTGTTTTTTTTGTATTTTATCGTAAAATTTGTTAGATTGACTGCACATTGCCTGGAATAAACATTATATTCACCAATTCAGCTCCTGTACTGATTGTTACAAGATTGCCACGAAGAAACCAGGATAAATATTTTAATTAGTGGCCAGAAAGTATTCTTTGTCAAAGTGGACAAATTATTTGAAGTATTGCTTAATTCTCATTGAAAATGAAATTAAATTGTTTTGGTGTAATGGTCCACTTTTGTTTTAAAATGTATATTTAAGAGAAGGCATTTGACTGCCACTTCTATACTGTGAATGTGAGCTGCATATTTTACAGTTTTTAAACCATGTTGAAAAAAAGGTTTGGGTCATTGTAAACCCGGGCCTCGACCGATCCGGTATGAAATTTTTAGGTTTGATTCGCATATTTGGTTTTGGCAAAAGTTTTACACCGGATGCCCTTCCTGACGCTACCCTCTGCATTTATCCGGGCTTGGGACCGGCTCAGGGAGACACTGGCCTGTGCCTCCCCAAGTCTGGCTCCAGGAGACACTGGCCTGTGCCGCCCTGAGGCTGCATTCATGTATGTATACATATATGTGTGTGTGTGTATATACTGTATATATATTTCATGAGACAGACGTTATTTGCACAAAAAAGACAAGGGATTCATTTATCATAGTTGGGGGAAATTGGGAAGAGATCAATTATCTTAGGTGCTTGGGGACAGTATGCTCCTTATATGGTCTCTCAAGGCAAACACATCCAAGGTGACAGTACAGACAAAGTGCAACTCAGAAGATAGTCAATGATGAAAGACAACAATGATCTTTGTTTTCCATTGCTCTTGCACGGGTCACCAGGCTTCCCCCTGGAGCAAGGCAGTGGGTTTGATGGTGAGCAGCTGGTGGGGCTCCAATGAGGTCTGGCCAGGAACATGTAGGTCCCCCTCCCATGGGCTCACCACTCTGGAGTTGCCCCCAGTGAGAGGCGCTGAGCAGGTGTGGGCATGTCTATTGCCTCCCCACCCTGTGTGTGAATTGGTGTGTAACCCAGTGGATGAGAGGGTAGCCTCCCTCCGCCCTCGGGTGGGATTCTGACTATTGTTGATGGCTTGTGGAGCTCTGGTGGGAGCTGACAGGTCCTAGCAGGCCAAGCAGAATGCAGCTTTGGTTGTTTCCATGGCATAAATTAAGGTGAAGGAGGAGTTCAAGGAAGATAATCTGATCAACCATCCAGTGGCTTAGGAGGGGAAGCATTGCACTGTCAACATTTTGTAAAGCACAGTGGGAATGGTATGCTGCTGGCCTCAAGATTTTGTGGATTGGAGGTAGGAATACTGTTAAGACTTCCTCAATCCCACTGACACACGAGGAAACAGAGTTTTGGGACTTGGAGCTGGGTCCTTTATCTCTAGGTCTGAAGTGGCCGAGGTAGTTAAAAAGCTCCTTGAGGTAGATGAGATTGGCCCTGATTGATTATCTCAAAGCTCTGGGTGTTGTGATCTGTCCTGGCCAACATGCCTCAACAACATTGCCTAGTGTTAGTGCTACTGTTATTATTAGTATGACTTCATTTGTGCCTCTGCCTCCCAACCCTCATACCACCTTTGTCTCTATCATACTTTCGCTTTCTCTGTCTTTCTCGCTCCCTCTGTCTTTACTCCAACCAGTGGAGACAGAAGGCTGCTTGCATTGAGATAGGATCTGTCCAAGGTTTCTGCCTGGCAAAGCACAGTTTTTCCTTGCCACTGTTGTCAAGTGCTTGCTCAAAGGGCAATTTGGGGTTCCTGTAAATCATGTTGAAGACCGGTCTAAACTTGCTATACATGTTATGTGTCATAAGACAACTCTGTTGTGATTCAACACCACAAAAATATAATCCAACTGAATTTGGAGAAGGCATTCAATCGTGTCCCAAGTGAAGTCTTATAAGGAGTGCTCTGGGAGTACGTTCTACCAAACCGATGATGTGAGCCATTCGGTTTCTGTATGACAGGACTCAAAAATTGGTCCTAATTCCCGGCTGTTGGTCAGATTCATTTTTCAGTGAAGATTGGCTCGCCAGGGCTGCCCTTGGTCACCGATTCTGTTAATAACTGTAATGGACAGAATTTCTGGACGCAACCAGCCATATGTAAGTCATTTGTGGCTTTCCATTATCCCAGGAGAGTGTGAATTACACAGACAATGTCCAATTACTTATATTCCATATCTGGTAAACACAAAACAAAATAAACAATCAAATCCAAGGCCATGATCCTCTGGGTCGGGGGACAAAATCCTACCCCAAACAGAGGATTTCAAGTTCTGGTCAGTATGCCTTCTGGACGCTTCCCTGCTACGGTATTCCAGGCTTGTCCTACCAGGAGGCGGCTCTTGGAAAGACCCAGGACATGCTGGAGGGACTATGTCTCTTGGCTGGCCTCGGAGCATTTCAGGATTTGACCTGACGTGCTGGATGAAATAGCCTGTGTCTCTCTGTTTTGGCTACTGCCACTGCAACCCAGCCTGGATAAGTAGCAGAAAATGGATGGATAGAAAATTAAGTCATCAGGAAACAATTGGATCAGATTAATATTCCCAACCAACCTTATTATTAAAAAAATGTATTCAAACAGTCAGTGGAACCTCAACTTCCGAGTGGATTAACTTATAATAATAATACATTTTATTTAAGGCACGTTACTCGACACTCAGGGAGACTGTACTGACATATGCATATACAGAAAATACAGCTTTAAAAGAATCAGTGAAAATGACAATAAAAGTCACAAATTGGTTCAAAGAAACATGGTCTGTTATTTCCGGACTATAAGCGGCTACTTTTTTCGCATGCTTTTAACACTCCGGCTTAAACAATGATACGACTAATTTATGGGGTTTTTTGAGCTAACGAGCCTCATGCTGCCAAGGGAGACTGATGAATTGTGTGACGAAGTAATTCTGAGGCCGTTCAATTCCGACACTGAAGAAGACGACTTTAATGGTTTTAGTGTGCAAGAGGAAGACAAAGATAGCAGTACCGTTATTTTTAGCCATTGCAGCTTATATTCAGGTGCGCTCAATTGTCCAGAAATTACATTATATACATACACACACACACACACACACGAATATATACACACATATATACACATATGTGTATATTCACACACATATATATACAGTAGTAGCAGTCCTGTGTGACACCGTAGGTGACAATAACTCCTCATACAGCAGCGCAGGTGATCCCAAGGTCCTTTCTGCAACCCACGACTTCAGAAGCATCGACCCCGAACATCTCATACATAAGCAGAACAATGACCCTGCCCTTTCCATGTACACAGATGGATAGAGGCATCTACCAAGGTTCAAAGGAGAGGTAGGCTTAACAAAAAGAGAAGGTGAACAAAAGACCAGCGTATTACTTTGCAATTAGCCATGCAACAATGCAGGGGGGCACAAGCAAGTGTCTCTCTGAGTCCCAAGCCTCAGTCCCAAGCCTTCATAGGGCTTGGAAGAGGTTGTGTCAAGGAGGGCATCCAAATTTGAACTTGTGCCAAAACCAAATATACAAATGGAACCTAGAACATAGACGAAGGTTGTTTAGGATCTTCTGGAGATGAAGAGTGTTAATTGGACTTATGAGTCTGAAGCTGGAAATTGAAGGTGTGATGTGGAATATTGTTAGTGGCTATGCCCCACAGGTGCGATGTGAGTTAGAGGAGAAGGAGAAATGGTGGAAATTAGTCAGATGATGAAGAGATGCAGAAAATTCCAAGAATAAGAAAAAATGTACAGCATCATGTTCAGCTTGAGGAAGGAGGCTTCGCACCACTATGCAATGTCCCAGAGGGCTGAACCATGATGATTTAGTGACCAGACAATAAGGAAAGGAGGACATTGTCGTCTGTGAACTTAACCAGGTGGCAGTCTTGTTGTTTGGACCTGCAGTCTTCTGTGTAGAGAAGCAGGGTAACAAGCAGGGTAGACAGGATGCAGCCTTGTGGTAGGCCGTTGGAGGTGAAGAGAGCAGCCTTTGCAATCTGTTGGTGAGGAAGCTGATAATGCACCAGATTAGTTGGTTGTTGAGGAGGAAATGGGTCATCAGCTTCTCGGCCAGTATGTGGGGTTGCAGGGTATTGAAAGCAGAGAAGTCAGCATACATGAGTCTGACTGTGTTGTGGGGTTTCCAGGTGTTTGTGGATTGAGTCTGTAGTTTTAGCGTCATCCACCCCTCTGGGTGGATGCCGCAAGGGTGCACAAGTCCACCAGCAGGTTTTTTAAAACAAAACAACAAAATAATGGCTCCTACACATCACCCCCCTTATTGCTACCAGGTAAGGTACAATAATGACCGAAAAGTAATATGGAGCCATCCAATTTCTATCATAATTCATATTTACTTGTCATTTTCCAACAATAAACAAAGTTTTGTTATTGGACGGTCAACAACAATTGTCTTCATTTTTAAAGTTATACTGCGAACAATTCCCTTTGAATCGTTGGATGCATCAATCACTCTTCCTTACATCCAATTTTTATCTTCTTTATAATCATCTGCCAAATTCCTCCAAAGTGCGAAGCAGCTGGTGAGTTGTAAGTCCCTTTTATTCCTGTCTGTTGCAGGACACCTTGAGGTTTGCTGCTTTTGTTCCATTCTTCAATGGCATTCTTTAGGTCCTTATTAGCTGATGTTAAATTTGTGCCATTGTCAGCTCTTATTTGTTTCACTTGACCCTATCTGCTAAAAAATCTGCAAATTGAATACATTTGTATCCAGAGAATTAAAAGTTTCTAAATGCACTGCTCTAGTGGTCAGACAAAAAATGTAAAAATGACGTCACATCTTATGACATCACTACGACCCCTCTTCACTGTGATTGGGCCAAAATAATGTACTCCAGGAAACGTGAATGGTGGCAAGTCTGGCATTAGTCTTTCTTTAGGGAGATCTGCCATCTTTTGCTCTCCAAAGTTAGAATGTTGGCAATTGTATAGGACACAATCCGAGCATATCCTTCTTGCAAGAGCACTTGCTACTGGAATCCAATAGCGCTGCCGCAGTTTGCACAACAAATTGTTTCTTCCACATTGGCCTCGCAGTTCATGAATGTGCTTAAACACAGGCTTGGACAAATGTGGTGGTTCCCTCCAGTGTGAAGAAGTCCATCTTGTAGCAAAGGATACAGCATACATGTCCCGGGCCAGTCTAACATACTTCTCTGCTACTGTAGACTTCCTCATACAAAACCAGAGTTCTTCTCTCGGCACCCTGTTGTATGCTTTTTCTAGGTCTATAAAAGGGCAATGCAGCTCCCTCTGACCTTCTCTGTACTTCTCTATGAGCATTCTCAAAGCGAATACTGCATCTGTAGTGTTCTTTCTAGGCATGAAGCCATACAGCTGCTCACAAATGCTGACTTCTGCTCTCAGTCTAGATTCCACTATGCCCATAACTTCATTGTATGGATCATCAACTTTATCCCTCTATAGTTACTGCAATTCTGCACATCCCCCTTATTCTTAAAAATGGGCACCATCATACTTCCTCTCCATTCTTCAGGCATCTTCTCTTTCTCTAAGATCCTGTTGAATAATCTAGCCAGAAACTCTACCGCTGCCTCTCCTAGACACTTCCACAGCTCCACAGGTATATCATCAGGACCAACTGCCTTTCCATTCTTTCATCATCTTCAATGCTCTCCTCACTCCACTTTTACTAATCTCTGCTACCTTGTGGTCTACAATAGTCACCTCTTCTTCCCTTCCCTCTCTTTCATTTTCCTCATTCATCAGCTCTTCAAAGTACTCTTTCCATCTTCCCATCACTCTTCTAGTTTTGCCAACCTGTATAAATCATTCTCTCCCTCCTTACTGTCCAACCGAGCATACAATTCATCGTATGCCCTTTGATTTGCCTTTGCTACCTCTATCTTTACCTTACGCTTCATCTCCCTGTACTCCTGTCTGTTCTCTTCAGTCCCCTCTGTGTCCCACTTCGTCTTTGCTAACCGCTTTCTCTGGATACATTCCTGCACTTCTTCATTTCACCACCAGGTCTCCTTATCTGCTTTCCTTCCAGACGACACACCAAGTACTCTCCTACCTGTCTCCCTGATCATATTAGCTGTAGTTGTCCAGTCATCTGGTAGCTCTCCCTGACCGCCAAGAGCCTTTCTCATCTCCTCCATGAAAACCATACAGCCCTCCTCCCCTTTCAGCTTCCACCACTTTGTCCTCTGCTCTACCTTTGTCCTCTTGATCTTCCTTGTCACCAGATTTATCCTACAAACCATCATACTGTGCTGTCTGGCTACACTCTCACCTACCACTACTTTGCAGTCACTGATCTCTTTCCAATTGCCTTGTCTATCCAAGATGTAGTCTACCTGTGTGCTCCTACCTCCGCTCTTATAAGTTAACCTATGTTCCTGTCTTTTCTGGAACAAAGTATTTACAACAGCCATTTCCATCCTTTTTGCAAAGTCTACCACCATCTGTCCCACTACATTCCTATCCTGGATACCAAACCTGCCCATTACTTCTCCATCACCTCAATTGCCTGCAACGACATGTCCATTGAAGTCTGCCCAAATTACCACTCTCATTTATTATATTCTGCATCAGTTCATCTAATTCATTCCAGAACTTCTCCTTCTCCTCTTCCTTACATCCTACCTGTGGGGTATAGCCATTAACAACATGAAGCATCACACCTTCATTTCTAGTTTCAGGCTGAGAAGTCTATCTGACATTCTTTCCACTTCCAAAACATTCCTAACAAACTCCTCTTTCATGAACCAATGAAATTCTTAGGTTCGATACGCATATTTGGTTTTGGCAAAAGTTTTACACCGGATGCCCTTCCTGTTTCAACCCTCCGCATTTTATCCGGGCTTGGGACCAGCAAGGGGGGGACACTGGCCTATGCCCCCCTGAGTTCGGCTCCGGGAGACA
>CAAKHD010006911.1:11314-45583 GCA_901007705.1 Fistularia tabacaria | reverse complement strand
ACGCTGTATCTTCTTGTACTCCCGTCTGTTCTCTTCAGTCCCCTCAGTGTCCCACTTCTTCTTTGCTAACCGTTTTCTCTGGATGCATTCTTGCACTTTCTCATTCCACCACCAGGTATCCTTATCTACTTTCCTTCCAGACGACAGACTCCCCTACCTGTCTCCCTGATCACATCAGTTGAAGTTGTCCAGTCATCTGGTAGTTCTCTCTGACCACCAAGAGCCTTTCTCATCTCCTCCCTGAAAACCATACAGCACTCCTCCCCTTTCAGCTTCCACCACTTTGTTCTCTGCTCTACCTTCGTCCTCTTCATCTTCCTTGTCACCAGAGTCATCATACAAACCACCATCCTATGCTGTCTGGCTACACTCTCACCGACCACTACTTTGCAGTCACTGATCTCTTTCAGATGACCTCGTCTATGCAAGATGTAGTCTATCTGCGGGCTCCTACCTCCGCTCTTATAAGTTACCCTATGTTCCTGTCTTTTCTGGAAAAAAGTATTCACAACAGCCATTTTCATCCTTTTTGCAAAATCTACCACCATCTGTCTGTCTACATTCCTATCCTGGATACCAAACCTACCCATCACTTCTTCATCACCTCTATTGCCTTCACCAACATGTCCATTGAAGTCTGCCCCAGTGCCCACTCTCTCATTTCTGGGGACATTCTGCATCAATTCATCAAACTCATTCCAGAACTTCTCCTTCTCCTCTAACTCACATCCCACCTATGGGCCATAGCCACTAACAACATTGGGCATCACACCTTCAATTTCCAGTTTCAGGCTCATAAGTCTATCTGACATTCTTTTCACCTCCAGAACATTCCTAACAAACTCCTCCTTCAAGATAAGATAAGATATGAAAATACTTTTTTGATCCCGATAGGGGAAATTCGGGTGTTGCAGCAGCAACATTAGAGGAGAACCCCCCCCCCCAAAAAAAAACAAGGAAAGATAAATACACACAAATGACAGTGCAAACACATATGCACATAAGAAAGAAAAGAAAGAAAGACAACTCCTACTCCATTTCTCTTCCTGTCAGTACCATGATAGTACAACTTAAAACCTGCTCCCAGGCTTCTAGCCTTACTACCTTTCCACCTGGTCTCCTGGACACACAGTATATCCACCTTCCTTCTCTGCATCATGTCAACCAACTCCCTACTTTTTCCTGTCATCGTCCCAACTTTCAAAGTCCCTACTCTCAGTCCCATACTCGTTTCTTTCCTCTTCTCTCTCTGCTTCTGAACACGCCTTCCTCCTCTCCTTCTTCGACCCACGGAAGCCCAATTTCCATTGGTACCCTGTAGGTTATCAGCACCAATGGTGGTCGTTGTTAACCCGGGTCTCAACCGATCTGGTATGAAATTATTAGGTTTGATTCTCATATTTGGTTTGGGCACAAGTTTTACGCCGGATGCCCTTCCTGACGCAACCCTCTGCATTTATCCAGGCTTGGGACCGACTCAGGGAGACACTGGCCGTGCCCCCCCGAGTCCGGCTCCAGGAGACACTGGCCTGTGCCCCTCCGAGTCCTGCTCCAGGAGACAGCGGCCTGTGCCGCCCTGAGGCTGCATTAACTGGCTGTAAAGCTGATCATAGATAAAATGTATTCTTTCAGTCAAGACTATGAATTCAGAAAACAATTAGGTTCAATGACAGCGCTGCATCATGCAAAAAATAATAATCTTCCATGTTGGTCCTCTGAACACTTGAGACTCCTCACCTTTGTGAATTGATACGTCCATCCATCCACCGTCTGCCGCTTATCCTGCAATCAGAGTCACGGGGGATGCTGGAGCCTATCCAAGCTGTCATCCAGTGAGAGGAGGGGTACACCCTGGACTAGTCACCGGTCAATTGCAGGGCCACATATACGGACAAACAACCATTCACTCACTCAGTCATTTGGGGCAATTTTCCCAACTAGTTTTTTTTTCCAATTAATGTGCTGCATGTTTTTGGACTGTCATCAGACAAAACAAATCAAATCAATGGGTCATTTCACAGGTTGTTGGTCACAAAAATACATGCTTTTATGGCTGCTCCTTGTTTCAGAAGCAGGTCAAAGGAAAAATGTGTTTTTTAGTGCAGTGACCCACTAAAAATTTTCGATTTTCATGCACAGTATGTACATTACATACAACGCCTGCCTGCATCCAGGGTACTCGATAACATCTGTCGTTCAAAACCATGGTAACAATCCAATTTTAACACTAGAATGGCAGTATAATTCATTAGTAGTTAAACTGCAAAATTATCTCATAAAACAGGGCATGCAGTTTCATATTTTACAAGGGAGTTTTTCACTCATGCGTTTGAGTTCTGTTTGTTTATTTACAAACTATTACTATGACTACTAATAACTATTGTTATTCACTCCTTCACAACTGGAGGTTTCCTGAATATGATAAAAAGAGGTCATCGTATATTTCGTCTTGCTAGTATTTTCTTGGCTACAGATATCATATAAAGATTATGATATTCAGATAATAGTCTTCAAAGGCTTTAATAGAGGATTAAGTGTTGTTGAGTCTCAAATTCAGGCGATGGAATTGTTTTACAAAGGTGCAGCATAAACAGTTGCATGATATTATACACCAGCCAGCTGGTGACCAGGTCTGGGGCACAATACAGGAGCCATGTAAGATATTTCTTCAATCATTATTCTCTTTATGGTCTATTTCTGTCTCTTGGTCTTTTTATCTTTTTACATCCCTATAATTTATTTGTAAACTCTGTATCTCAGGTCTGAGGTGAGACAAATTTTGCAAATGGTAAATTAAGTGTATAACAAGGAATTGATCAGAATGATTTTCTGTTTTATTTCATTCCTCAGACTAATTTGTATTCTCTATGACAATTCAGGTGACATTTCAATAAATCTATCAACAA
Source organism: Fistularia tabacaria (assembly GCA_901007705.1). Classification (NCBI taxonomy): domain Eukaryota; kingdom Metazoa; phylum Chordata; class Actinopteri; order Syngnathiformes; family Fistulariidae; genus Fistularia; species Fistularia tabacaria. The sequence goes on along the minus strand of CAAKHD010006911.1, from coordinate 42,677 downwards.
TCTCACTCCAACTGTCTCCATCAATTCTATGTATCTGGTGCATGCTTTTACAAAGTAATAACCAAGTAAAGTACAGAGTCAACCAACTAAAGATTTATTGCCTTTTATTTTCATTTTTTCATTTTTCTTTTGGAGCTGTATTGTTCTTGAAGGCCATTTATTGACTCATGAATGTAACAATTACTTCTCTGGACCTCTACAAAATGTTATTGTAAACAGAAGAATTACAAAGGCAGTAAACAAAACATTCATAGGGGAGGAGAGCCTTTCATTCAAACTTTCCATAGCACAGAGATGTATGTATTTGTGTGTGTGTTTGTGTGTGTGCAAGCTCACATTCTGAATTCATCTTAATTGGTGAGGACTTATAGAGACACTCAACCTTATACTTGATTAAGTGTTTATATGCAGAATCAGACTTTAAAATAGTTATGTAGTGCCCGTTTTTGTATTGGGGAATTTGCTTCTGCGATGAGCCCAAGATGGCCTGATTTGAACAAAGGTTTCTCAAACAATTCTTGTTCTGGCCCACTCGGTTGCAATTTGCCCTTTGCTTCTTTGCTTTTTTTAGGGGCATAGTCTGATTGACAGCATTGGGAAACATTTTTGTGATTCCACCCATGGACACAGGTTGTCTAACTGTCTTTAAACTTATTGCAAAATGAAGTTCTCTGGTTCAGAGAAAATCTAATCGACAATATAACTCCCTATCTAAAATACTGGGCTTTGAAAATAGGAAACTGATTTAACTGATCAATAAAACAACCAACCAATGCAACTTCTTCCCAGCCTCTTTATTATGATTTTATCAACAGTATGGATTCTCCTCCTACATAACCAATTCTGTGCAGATTCAGTAAGGGTACTGCAAACATTCCTTAAGAGATTTTGATCCAATAATTATGAAAGTAATTGCTGAATTTTTTTCAGCCGCAATCCATGATGCCGATCTCCTTTTTTCACCACATGCCAAACGTGCTTCAATGGATTGAAATCCAATGACTATGGGAGCCATTCAAGTAGAGTGACCTCATCATTACATTCAAGATACCATTTTGAATGCCAGCAGTTCACTCATCAGATCATGGATATACTGGGCGCTGTCAGAAATAGTACTGAGGTAGATATTTAAGTGTTCACTTGGAAGTCAAGTGTGCCAAGAAAATATCCCAGACTATTTGTTTATACCATATTCTTATCCTACCACACAAATGTAGCAGCAGAAGGTTTTTCTAATCTTCTAATGTCCAATTTTGGTGAAACCATTGGAACCTGAACTTATTTTGTGATTCTTTGTTAAGTGGAGTGCTAGTATGTGTTGTCTTGTGTTGCGGTGACCCATCTGCTAAAAATTCAACATGTGTGTTCAGAAATTTTTCTGTCCTCTGCCTACCTTGGTAAGAACAAAAGATATATGAGCTACTGTTGCCTTTTCATCTTCTTGACAGTCACGGAATTCTCTTCTGACCTCTGGCATTAACAAGGTGTCTATCCACTGGATATTCTCTTTTTTTTCAGTGTTTTCTGTAAATCCTGGAGATAATAATACATGAAAATTCCAGTACATTAGCAGTTTCTTAAAATACCACATCAGCCCCTCTGGCACCAACAATATCAATTTCAAGGTCACATGAATAAGCTTTCTTCACAATTCTGATGCTTGAATCAAACTTCTGCAAACTTCTGATTGCAATATCTGTTTGCACTCATTACTGATATTTGTATTGGTTCAACACTCTCTTTCTAAATTATGGTACGGTAAAATCCCTTTCCCTCTTACTTCAATATCCCAATATTATGCCTGGGCATAAAGTTGACCTTTACTGTCTGCCATCTTGGCAGTGCCTAAGGTTTGGCCATGCAGATCCACTGGCAAATTGTGAAATTGCTTAAAAGTATAAATTGTGTAATAATGTCCACGAGCATTACCTAGGTTTAAGAGTTAATTCTCCTCATCTCCCATTTTGGTGATGTATGCTGAAAGATGACATGAAAGATGACATGACATGACAACTATAAAGAATCCGACATCAACAATTCTTTATTGATCTTGAAGTAAATTGTATGTCCTGAACAGACTATTTTATGGCACTTTCAGAGCTGAATGATAATGATGGATAAGTGCCACCTAGTTAATCATTGAAGATTAAGTGCAGTTAGCAGCCGCTGCCAGATTATTATTTTTTTGAGAGGATGGTCATAGCAGATTCTGTCTTGTGATATCGTGATATTACATCACCAATTTCACCACTGTTGCTGAAAATAAGTGGTCTGGCTGCAAGCCAGTGTATGTTTGAGGACAGATAACATGTTGTAAATGGTGTGTACTAGTGGTGAGGCAGACTAAAAGACAGTTAGGTGGGATTCTCAGGAATATTTTACCAACTCTGCAGACAGTGGACAAGGCTCCAAATCGATAAAAGTAGGGGGCAAGGTATGAAACTGATATTGTTATTTTTGTATATTCATATCATCTTCCTTCTAATGTTTTTTGCAGAATTTATGAAAACCCACCTTATCATATTTGAATTTGAGCAACACTTTTTATAATTCTGTCTGTTACCTACAAAGGTCAAATAATTTTACTTAGTTTGTGCAAGGATGTGTGTAAAGTACTTGAGATGCAAAAAGTATGCTGTAAACTCATAAAGACCCCTTAAGATGGGACGTTAGAGAACAAAACAATTTGATGTCAGTTGTTATACTTTATTATTGTTCACCTCTGCTTCTCGGGGAGAGGAAAAAGATAGGAGTATTCAAGCAGTATTAATTCACTGTTTTTTGTGAACCTTTTGTTTGTGATTTTTTTTTAAGCATTGTGTCACTGGCATTTTTTGGCAGGCTGTAAAGCAGCTGTTTGTGATACTGCCAGTGGCTTTTGGATTTTTCTTCACATGAAGACTACATATCCAAGCTGAGGACCATTGGGCCAGCAATGCTGATTACTGGTGCATTGGGTCGGATTGACAGAAAGATGGTATTGTGCAAATTTGCAAATGAATAAATAATGAACATTTGACCACGCATACTCTCTTGTTATATCTACTTGATGCCACAAAAATGCATTTAGCAGAAATGCTTTTAGCCGACAAATGTTAATGCATTTTTGACACAGAAGCTCATTGTTTTTCCGTTATTGCTTTTTTTTTTCTCTTTCACATTTTTTCTTTTTTTCCCTATTAAATTATTTATATTTTGACAATTTCAATTTCTGTGCTTGTGTATGTGCATGTTTCACCCAAAACTCTTCAGCGGAAGGATTCTGCAGTTCCCCTAAGTCCAATCTGCTGAATATAAGATTTGGGGTCATAAGACAAATCTAAGGGACAAACTGAATGACTGAGACAGATTGTCTGCCCCCCTCCCCCTCCCAGCCCCCCGCCCCCGACACACACCCACACTTACATAATCACATAGACATAGACACGCGTAAAGTGTCTCTCTCTCTGTTTTTCAGTCTCTATTAACCATCACTCTCTGCTCTCCACCCATTACATTATCATACCGATATCGGTTTTCTTTGTGGGAATATATGTTTTTTGTAGGAAGAGACTATGGTACAAAGGCACTAAATGTGGATCTTGACAGAGATTTATTTGTACCTCACAATATATGTATACATTTAGATAAACTACTAAGGTGGGTATATTGTCCATTTTTGTATTTTTAAGACTCATGAATTTTTGCAATCTAAAATCAAATGCTAAAGTAAGGCTTTGTAATTGTCATAATTTATTGACAAAACTGATAAGTACAGGGTGCAAGCACAACACATGTACACAGTTTTTAACCATGTTTATATGGTTAGTCTCTCTGAATGTATGTGTTGTCACCAAAACACACATGGCATAGCTTCAACCCTACAGCAACGTGACAGTTCATCCATCCATCCATCCATCTTCAACCGCTTTATCCTTTGTTGGGTCGCGGGGGCAGCAACCGGAGCAGGGAGGCCCAGGCTTCCAGACTTCCCTCTCCCGAGCCACATGGTCCAGCTCTTCTGGGGGAGACAGGTCAAAAAAAAAACAAAACAGAAAAACCACAAAAAACAAAACAAAACATAATTTTATCTGGGAATAACTCCTGAAAACATCTGGCATGATTTTTTGAGTTACAAAGGGACTTAGTTAATTTTATGTACATATCTAGCAGGCAAATGTAAATTTGAATGTCTATATGATGTCTAAGCAGAAAAAAAGAGAATAATTTAGTATTCCAGAAAAATTATTTGCCTAATGCCACATCGGCTAGTCAGTAAATAGATGCAAAACGCTACTATGGTACAATATCCCAGCAGCAGTTGTTTCTGTGATAACTGCTCCCTGGAGCATGAAAGGAAACATTGCTTTACATCTGTGTTCAGTGTTTTGCATTGTAGGGATCTTATGGGATAAGTGAGCCATTTGCTGGCCTTACACTGGTCAGGTCAGCTAACTGCCAGTGTAACCTTCAGCCAACACAATAAGTGCTACCAGATACAATAGATCTGGTTATGAAGGTTTATTGGGTTGAGTTTGTGGAGCGTGGATACTTAAAAAGAAACTGTATCAATTATTTAATAGCTGTCAATGGATGCCACAGGTTTTCCTCCACAAAAGCCAGAACTTTTTTCTCCTCTCTTTAGAACAAGGAGTATCTTAGTACAGATATCTGCTACTCAAAAATTGTATGAAGTAATCTGCATAAGTAATCTGCCTCCCATAGATTTTAAGGGAGAGGACATTATGGAATGCTACAACACGGTAAGACAGTTTTCTGAAAGATGATTGCGGTGCTGCACTCACCCCAATTGCTGAAAGTGATGATGTGTAGCTAAAGTGTCTTCTTTCTGTTATCCATGCCCAGCGACAATGTCCACTTCACTGTGAGTTAACGTGCTAAGAAGAGGAATCTTTTAAAAACAAATAATTCAGGAATGATCTGAATGTAGTTCTGCTCAGTTTTGCTCTTTTTTTCTACCACTTAGCTATGACATAATTTGAATATAGTTGACAAATGAAATCACCATTAAAGTTAGAACCAAGTGAGGGTAGGAATGTAGATCGACTAGTGAATTGAGAGCTTGGCCTTTTCACTCAGCTCCTTCTTCACATTGGAAGGTGTGGTTGGGATTGAGGAGGCCTTCGAAGTATTCCTACCACCGATACACAACATCTCGAATTCAGCAATTCAGCAACCCACCATCCCCGCTATACACAGTGTTGCCTTTGTACTCATTCCCCCTTGTTGCCGGATGGTGGACCAGAATCTCCTTGGAGCCCTATTGGAGTTGTTCTCCATGGCCTCAACAAACTCCTCTCGCGCACGGGTTTTGCCTTTGCAACCACCAAAGTTGTGTGCTGCTTGGCCTGCTGGTACCGGTCAACTGCCTCTGGAGCCTTACAGGCGAGGAAGGACTTGGTAGGACTCCTTCTTCAGCTTGAAGGCATCCCTAACCACAGGGGTCCACCAGCCAGTTCGGGAGTTACCACCTTGACAGGCACCGACCTCCTTCTGGCCACAGCTCTGGTCTGCCATTCTCGACAATGGAGGTATGAAACATGGTCCACTCTGACCCACTGTGTCCCTTGGGACCTAGTTGAAGCTCTGCCAGAGGTGGGAGTTGAAACTCTTACTCTTACAGGGGACTCTGCCAGAGTTTCCCAACAGACCCTCACAATATGTTTTGTTCTGCCAGTTTTGACAGGCACCCTCCCCCACCATCGGAGCCAGCTCAAAACCAGGTGTTGATCAGTTGACAACTCCACCCATCTTTACCCGAGTGTCCAGAACATGCGGCTTTAAGGTAGACGAAACGACCACAAAGTCAGTCATTGAACTGTGGCCTACGGTGTGTTTTGTTGCCAGGTGCACATTTGTACACCTCTGTGTCTTAACATGGTATTTGTTATGGACAGTCTGAGACGAGCACGGGAGTCCAGTAAAAAAACACCACTTGGATTCAGATCAGGGAGACAATTCCTCCCAATCATGCCTTTACAGGTCCGACTTTCACTGCCCACGTGAGCGTGTAAGTCCCCAGTAAGACAAGGGAGTCCCCGACAGGAGTGCTCTCTAGCAGCTCCTCTTGGGACTCCAAAAAGGGTGGGTTAGCTGAAGTGCTGTTGAGTGCATAGGAACACACCACAGTCAGAACATGTCCCCAAACCAGAACGCAAAGGGAGGCTACCCTCTCATCCATTGTGTTGAACTCCAACATACAGGCGCTGAGTCAGGGATAAATCAGTATGCAAGTTTGCAAGCTGCTTGGTTCCAGAGCTTGATCTGTTCTTCGAAGTGGGTCTGACTATATCTAGCCCAAACGTCTCAGCTTCCACGTTCCTCAAGCCAGATTCTGCATCTGCAGACCAGGCCTCCGAAATCCCCACCTCGGCCACTGCCCCTAGCACAGCTTGCCCTTTTGGGCTGAGCCCAGTTGAGCCCCTCGGGTGCAGGCCTGACCGCAGGCCCGGCCATCGAGCCCTGTCCCTGGGACTGACTCCAGGAAGGGGCCCCGGTACCTGTGTCCGGGCAAGGGAAAACCAGATCCATCTGTTTCTTTCATCATTGGGGTCTTCTGAGCCACACTTTGTCTGGTCCCTCACCCGGGACCTGTAAGCCTTGGGTGACCCTACCAGGGGCATTAAGTCCCCAACAACTTAGCTCCTATGATCACCTGGCCGTGTAAACCCCTCTACCGTGATAAGCTGTTGACTTGGGCAGGGGGAAATAGCTTTAGGTGCAACTTAAATTGCACACATAGAACTGCGTGGGTGTAAAGTATGGAAAATAATGGTTGTTAGCTATTCTCCAGCTGGCATTGTGCATTAAACATGTATAAATCATTCCACCTTTTATTTTCCAGTTGTTTTTTAAATTGTATCTTCCCTCCTAACGTGCACACTTGTTCATTAACATGAATTCATTCAAAATGTATTGCCAGAAGGTCAGCTACTTGAGAGACAACACACTTCACGGCTGGGCACTTCAATACAACAACATAAAGACTTCACAATAAAATATGGTAACAGACCCATAAAGTTTGTCAGGAGGCCTTGCCTGAAAGAGGTGAAAAATTAATCCAATAAATGTGACAGAGAGGGGTATTTTCTTCTCTAACTCAGGATGATAAATAAGGACTTTCAGACCAGATTCTGGTCAGGTGTAATTGATGAACAAAACTTGATCTAGTGAATGATATAATCTGTCTTTCTTGGTGCTGAAAATTTTCACTGGACTACCTGGTAAGAGGTAACTGAAAGTGTATGTTTCATCAAATGATGCAAATTGAGGTTTTTAAAACTCTTACAAAGTATACATAACCCTAAAACATACCCCAGAATAAAAGAAGATAAAGTCTGTTTGGCTTAAAATTTAATATGCAATATCCCTGTTCTGGTTCTTTAATAATAAAAATAAATCACACATTGTGTTTTTTTGCCTGCCCATTAGATATTCATTATTCGATAAGGATTCATTTTTGAGCTTCATATCTTTGACAGGAGAACTTTTGGCTGCGTGTCAGATGATTCAGTCCTTGGTGTGTTTCCAAATTAATACTCATTGAGATGCATCACAGGCATGAATTTGTTTTCCCTCCTTTGCAGAAAAACACATAACATGAGATGAGAAATTTTCAAAGGTTAGACTGAGCTAGGAAAAAGCCTTAAAACATTGATTTTTAGTCTCAACAGACTATGACTTTGAGACTTATATGAGCTGAGGATGAAAATAGTTAAATAGTTAACCAGTTGAATTGTGTTCCTATGGTGTGACTCGTCAGTGTTACAAGCCAAAATGACTTTTCCCAAATGGTTGGCCTCCTGGGTCTTTACCACTGTTTCTCAATGTCAGAGAGCAGAGCTTAAGAGACATAGAATTGATTACATAATATAACTCCTGGTTTTATGTGTATAGATGGACCCCTGTGGTATCCCAGTGCCATCGTGCAACATTGACTCACTCTCGCATGATTAAGAGCTCCAGAGAGAGACTGAGTGAAGTAAAGCCATAGATCCTGTGTCCACTGACTCACAATCACCTATTTAGATGAGCAGGAGCTTGTTCAAGTGCATGTAAATCAGAATCAGAAAAAACTTTATTTGTCCCCAGCGGGCAATTTGGAGGGCACATGGGATAGCAGCATCAAATTGTAAACAACTATAAATACGGGTAAATATTTATAAAAAACTATAATACTAATATGGTATACTACTAATAAATAAGTGTACAGAACTGTGCAAATTGTACCATCAGTAAGAAAATGATCACTTAGACCCCCCAAAAAGTATTGCTGCAACACTCTTAAGATATTTAACAAAAGGAAAAATAGAACATATGAAACATTTCTTTTTTAACAGCCCTGATACCTCTATCCTGCAACTGGATGCATTTACACTGTATTTTGTCAAAATGTAAGTTGCAGCCTAAATCACATTTTCATCTGTTTTTATTTAAATATGTATCACATGTTCAAAACAAACTTTTTCCTTCATTAAAGAGGACTTTGAAATAGGGATTTTAGGCCACGTTATAATCTGGGGAATGTCTCCAGAGGAAGTAAAAAGAGAAAAATGTTCTTCACTTAGTTCTGTACAATACTTTTTTTCTGTACAATATTTATTATAGGAGATGTCTCCTGCTGCCCGTAACTTAGAATGTAATTTTTAAGCTGCTTTGTATCTTTTATCACTTTTCATCATTCCATCCATCTGTTTAGCCAAATCTACATGCACTGTGAGTGTCAGAGATATTGGAAGAACTTGGCTTAAAAGTATTCTGCAAATAAAAATGGTTAAAAAAATCAGCATATACTGTAATGTATGAAGTATTCCTGTTTGAGCCACAGATTCGAATAGAATTGGCATCACTGACACACTGACTTATTCTGTCTTATTCTGTACCAATAGATAGTCTAAATGAGATTTCATCTAAAGTCAATCTTTTTCCGTATCCCGATATTTGATGCACATTCTTAATACTTCACCTTCTCTTTCTAAACGCTTGTCTATCTTAATCCATGATTCTCATCAGTGTGCATAACCCACTCCACATCCCTTCCACAGCAGTTCTTCCTCCCCTTAACTCTCATTCTTTTTTATTTTTCTTTCCCTTCTGTCTTCCAATCCTCCCACTGCAAGTCCCTCCCAGCAGTCATTTTGCTCAGAGGGGGGCCTGGAGCCATGTTTCTACCTAATGATGCATCGCCAAGAGGAGTGAAAACTTGACAGTTAACAACCTCCTCTTGCTCTTATTTGAGCACACACACACACACACACACACACACACACACACACACACACACACACACACACACACACACACACACACACACACATAAACACAGACAGACACACCTAAGCGCACACACACATGATCAGATTTTATTTCAAAAATAATATAGTCAATAGGATTTAACAAGTTGGCAAGAATGCATTAGTACTCATTCACACACATAAAACATTATAGATTCTTGTTCACATTCAAAACAAGGACAGATTTCTTGGTTGGTCTTATCATACAAACATACAAGATCAAACATAAAAGGGAGAGTTTTATTCACCTTATTGATTGCTGGCCTTCTAGCACATGCATTTGTGTAGGACAGAAATTAATGGAAAATGAAAATTTGATGGAATTCATGGTATGAAATTCAAGTTTCTGGGGAATGATTGGCATAAATAAAATACATCTTTTTTTTCATCAAGGCATACCTCATTTAACAGCTTTGTCTTCTCATTACCCTGGGCATATTTATTTGTATGAATCCCCAAATTGTGCCATGTTGCATTGCTTTTCTCTGCAGATGAACATTTCTAACAAAAGTACTTGTAATACTGTAGTAATTGTAATACTGATGCCCGTGACGAAGCAGTTATTTAGCAAAAAATATTATTATAATTCTTAAGAAAGTGAAAAAGTTTTAAGTCATAAAGCTGCTAAGTAAGTTCTAAGACTACATAAATCCATTAGCAAGTATCAGAGATTCTATCAGTTATACATTTAGTCATCAATTGTGTTAAAGTAGTTACAATAATGTGATTGATGGAGTCTACATCATCCATCACCATTTTAGGATTTGCCGAATGGCATTCCCTGCACTATACTGAGAAACTCTTAGAAGTCAGCACTTAGCTCTCCATTTTTGATGACTTTAAGCATATTCCAATATTCTGTCAGAGTACTTCACACTTAGGGACAGTGTATGTGGATGTTTTTCAATGATGATACTCATTAATTTCGTTCGACGTTAATTTCAAACATGTTTTTTTTTGCTTTTTTATTTATTCTCAAGAAAAAATATTCAAACAAAGCTAAAATCCTTGAATTTCATTAATTTCTTGAGAATTTGATTTTCTCTACAATAACCCAAAAATGGGGTGGGGGGCAGTTTGAAATTTTAAACCTGTAATTTATACAAATTAAGGAATCATATAGTGGCAAATGCATTCAGGAGGAAAAGATAAACAGTGTAGTGGCTTCTTCTGGAATAGAAGTTCAGTTTTCAATTGATGGACAATCTAACTTTGAAAAAAAATTATTTTGCTGTTGAAAGCTTTATTGATACAAACTTTTTTTAGCAAACTTTCCATCCAAAGAAAGTTTTTTATTCTTGGATCAATGTTCCCAAAAAAACTGTTTGGTCAACATATGGCCCAGTTGTTTTCATTTCAGCTCTCCTTCGGCTTATATTCTGTCTGGAAAGATGATATTGACTCAATGTAAGTATGGCTGCCAAAACAAACAATAGATTCCCCCATTTCACTTACAGCCATCTCAAACCCACCTCATTATATTTTGTCTGTTTGTGCTCCACATATCAGTGTCAAACCTCAGGTAACTTTGCTACGTGACTCATTACATCAGGAGCACATCTTACCAAGTAACTGTATTACTGAGCCCTAAGTGTACCAGGGTTTTAAACAGGCTGTGTTGGTGCCACAAATAAAGTAATGTATATTCAATGCACATCTAGTGGTACTTTGCATTGTGTATCCATCCCTTTTAAAGAAATCTTTTTTTCATTTTGCTTGTGACCATCTGAATTAGGCTGTAATGGTTGCAGAAATTGAACCACTTCAACTATGCAAGAAACTACTTAAAGGAAAATCAAGGCCATTTGATGTCTTCACTGACTCTTTACATCACTGATCAGTCCACTGCTAAAGGTCATTACTGAATAAATGTGTGTAACAATAAATGTATTAAAAATATTTAAAAAAATTCTCTCTAATCTTAAGCCTTCATGCTTGAAAACAGCAAATACTGCACATATGTCCTTTACAATAAAATTTTAATGCTGGTTCAGTATAATCTCAGCACTCTTAATCTAATCACTCAATCTTTGCACTGTGTAAGAATCTGTAGTCTCTATTCCTTGAGGCACATTCAGGTTTTAGCATCTTATATTTGAATTCCAATAATTTTCAGAATTGAGTATATGCCTCTACAACACCTCACCTTTCTATAGTCACTGATATGGTTTACATGCTCTTTATCTTTGAAAACTGAGGGATAAAAAGGGTTAACAAATGGAATGTTATTTTGTTGTTTTTATTTTTACTATCTGTATTTTTAAGTACAATTAAAAAACATAAAAACAACACACTCTTTAGCTTAATGCACTTAAAAGAAAACATGCCAGTATAATGTTTGCTTTACTAAAATGCAGGACCACAATGTTTATTTGTACATGTATTTCCAACACTTTGCATGTAAACTTTCATATATTTCATTACTTAACTCATCCTTCCCACTCTTCTTTTGCTCATATAATCTCTCTTCTTTCTTCACCCTTCAGTTCTTTCTTCGTACCCACCCTTGTCTCTTTTTCTGTCTAATGAGATGACATGGTTACTGTGTTCGTCTTGGACTCAGTGACAGCCTCTCTGTTGCCAATTAGTGGTGGAGTCGCCAGCTTTCTGTTTGCCTTTGGAGATTATATCTCAGTTTGTGTACACAACTCACAAATGAGAAGATCCACTCAAAGGCATGAAGCTCTTGAAGAAATGCACAATAAAAGATTTGTCATTCACACACACACACACACACACACACACACACACACACATATGTAAATATATAGATGTATTTACATTGTCTTCTGTGTGTTTAGAACACTAGAGTGGTAGTTCAATTGTAAATGCAATCATCAGGGTATTCATAAATATCCTTATGGATCCATCTAATGCCTTTATTCAAATATTTGAGTTAGATGGAGGCATACAATTCACTGTGGTGACCCCTGGATGGAACAGCCAAAAAGAAGAAGAAGATCTTTTCCCGAGTCAGACAAATTGTTATCACCTTGATTCGTATTTTGTGATTAGTTAAAATGGTTGAAATTTTTCTCATTACCCTCTCTGACTCTCTCATACAGACATTATTAAATCGTGGTTAGATGGTCTTGTATCTGACCCAACATCTGACACATCTTGAAGTGAGGTGAGTGGCAGCAACATTACCTAGTCTTGAGCTTCATCCATAGGGTGAAAACACTAAGTTGATGTGCGACCACTTGCCGTCACTACTCACTGGAAGAAGATCAAAAGCCAACCCGTTACACACATCTGTCATTTCTTTGAAATGCTTTTTGTCTCCTCACGGTTAACTGTCAGTTTATGTGCATAAAACTGGAGGATTATACTGTTGAGACTCCCTTTTGAAAACAAATGGCAGCAAGAATGACATAACGCAGGAGCAGTTCACACCAACTGACAGCTAACCTGAAATTGCTGTGTCTCTACATGTGCAATCACTTAATGTATCTTGTTTGCTGAAATCACAATTTCTGATATCACAGCAATTAATATATTATTGTATGTATGTATATATATCCATCTATCCATCTATCGTCTGCCGCTTATCCTGCACTCATTGTCGCGGGGGATACTGGAGCCTATCCCAGCTGTCACTTGGCAAGAGGCAGGTGTAATATTCAGATAACACCAGTAGACTGAATTGATGTTAATGTTTGATCCCTGATCCCTGTGTAAGTGTGCTAGTAGTTAGCAACACAACGGTTGTAACGGTCATAATGGTCAACATGATGCCTTTGCACGGCCCAGCTGTTCCACCTTTCGACGCAGAGAGTGAATCGAACTCTGTCGTACCGCGGTGGAAGAAGTGGCTTCAGAGATATGGGAACTACACCACAGCCATGACCATATCGCGGATGCAAGATTGAAAGCCGTTATGCTTCGTCTGGCCACTGAGAGCGTGCACGACATTTACGACACGATGATGGGAGATGGGTACAAGTATGCGGACGTGAAGGAAAACTCAACAGCTACTTCATGCCGAAAAAGAACGTCCAGTGCGAGGTCTACGTCTTCAGAAAAGCTACACAACTGTCTGGTGAGAATTTGGATGTTGATACTAGCAGACTTTGCATGCTAGCCAAACACTGCGAGTTTAGTGATGTGGACAATGAAATAAAGTCACAGATCATTCAAAGCTGCACGTCATCCAGGCTGCGCAAATATTGCTTGAGGGAGAGTAACAAGACATTAAAAGAACTCCTTGAATACGGCAGGACTCTTGAACTATCTGAATTATAGCCGAAGGAATTGAAGAAGGTTCAAAGCTCACTGCTACAGTGAATCAAATCCACAAACAAACCCAGAGGAAAGTATACCAGAAAGGTCCAATTTGCAGTAATGCCCAGTGCAGGAACTGTGGGGGTGAGTGGCCACACACAAATGAATGCCCAGCAAGAGGCAAACAGCATAAAGGATGTGGGGAGCAAAACCATTTTGCAAGGCAGTGTAGGTCAAAACCACAACATAGGAGCCGAGAACAGTGACATGGACATACAGAAAGGCTACAGAAGAAGAGTCAACCTATATAGAAATGCAAAGTGAACCAGCTCAGCATGCACCAGCCCAACATGAGTCATCCTCAAGCAGTGATGAATGTTATGCAGACAACATCAAAGGCAACAGAGGCATTAAGCAGCCACTGACCACAATCACACTTAAACGGAGTGCCAGCCCTGATCAACTCCAGTGCTGCAGACGCGCTGCCGATCAGAGGGAAGTTCACAGGCAGCATCGAGGCGCGGAACAAGAACAAAACAGATGGAACATTCTACGTGGTCGGTGATGGCTGCTCCTTACTCAGCCGTCACACAGCTGATGAACTGGGATTAATTAAAATCATAAACTCTATCGGGCCTCCTTCAATGACTCTCACAGTGATTAACAAGCTTGTAAACAGCTACCCAGAGCTGTTTAAAGGCATTAGTAAGGTCAAGGACTTTCAATTCATATGACATGTGAACCCTGACATACAGCCAACATTCCAGCCACACAGCAGAGTCCCGTTCCACATGCATGGAAAAGTTGAAGCTGAGCTACAGAAACTCGAAGCTGAGGACATCATCGAGAAAGTGACAGGCCCAACACAGTGGGTATCATCCATTGTAACGCCACCGAAGCCCAAAGAACCCGACAAGGTTCGCATATGTGTCGACATGTGGCAGGCAAACCCAAATCCAAAGAGAATGTCACCTGAGTCCTACCATAGATGACTTAATTCATGAAATGAATGGAGCGATTGTGTTTTCATAGATGGATCTGACGACAGGGTACCACCAGCTGGAATTGCATGCTGACAGCCGATTCTGTCATGATTGCTGGCTATAGTGGACCATACATTTTAGGTGGGGCGGTGCAGGCTTCCAGGAAGTTCTGGGTGGAGACTGGAGTGCTTCCACTTCACACTTGTAACCTATCTGCTCTAATCACTACTAAAGGACCTGAGGGAGCTCCAGTCTTCGCCAAATTGTCTGCCTGTTTGAGTGCTTTCGCTTTCCTGGATTCCACGTCTCGCCCTTCCACGCAAGATCCTTGTTCCAGAATTCTACTTCTTGCCTTGCCTTTGACTCTCTCTCTTCTGCTTCTGGGTTCACCTTTTATTCTGGCTGACTCAGCCGTGACAGCACAATCTGGCCTAAAATGAACCCAGCAGAAGTAGTCAAAACAGCCCTGTCCAAGCAAGGGGAGCTATTTTGAGAGCATGAAAAACACCTGCGCTTCAAGGGTGAGCAACAGGGTCTCTGTAATCACCGACTGTGCAAAGTGTGTGAACTAATTAAAAATATCCATGAAAAACTACCAGTCTCTCCTGTGACCCCTGGACACTCATCTTTCCCGACCCCACCAAGTCAGTTGTCTGGTCAGAAACTGGTTTTCCAAGATACTGTCTTTCCATTTCCTGATCAGTTCTGTGGTGAAGTGAGCAAGTGTGGTGGTGGGTTCTTCTTCAGTGTTCTATGGCAATTTCGTGCTCGCCTCTGATGCCTCTAAGATTTTCTATGTTGTAGCTCTTAAGTGGCAGAGCGCTTTCTTTGGCATTGGCCAATCTCGGTCCATTGACTCAACCTTGTACTCCACCTTCTTGGACAAGTTCCTCAGCCACTGAAGGGAGCAGATATGGTCAAGAGGTTGCTAGACCTAAAAGAAGGGAATCAGTCTGTTCTTGTTTTTATCATAGACTTCCGTATCCTTGCGGCCGAGACTGGATGGCCCTCTGACATGCTTAAAGGTGTGCTGCTCAATGCTCTCAACAACTAGCTAATGGAGTGGCGGATTCCTTTGAGTTCGGTCGCCATGGTCATTTGGGTTGATGACAGGCTGGCTGAGCATTAGAGGGAGATGAGCTATCGCTTTAGGTGGGGCGGCGCAGGCTTCCAGGAAGTTCTGGGCAGAGACTGGAGTGCTACCACTTCACACCTGCAACCTATCTGCTCTAATCACTCCAACTGCTAAAAGACGTGTAGGAGCTCCAGTCTTCGCCAGATTGTCTGCCTGTTTAAGTGCTTTCGCTTTCCTGGATTCCACGTCTCGCCCGTCCTCGCAGGACGGACCTCGGCCTGAGAAGGTACAATCACCTCAATTTCGGCATCTCCACAGCTGCAGAAGTGTTTCAAGACACCATTCATCAGATGCTCCTGGGCATTGCCGGAGTAAAAAACCTCAGTGATGACATCATCGTCTACGGGGCGATGCAGGCTGACCACCACAAGAACCTGACTGCTGTGTTCCGGCGACTGAAAGAACGTGACCTCACACTGAACAGAAAGAAGTGCGAGCTCAACAAGACTCTACTGGAGTCCTTTGGGTTCGTGTTCTCCGGTGGTGGTGTCTCAGCTGATCCAAATAAGGTGGAAAGCATACGACAAGCCCAAAGATGCAGCAGAACTAAGAAGTCCCCCCAGCATGGCAAACTACTGCTCTCGCTTCATTCCTGTCTTTGCTACAGTCACAGAGCCGCTGAGAAAGCTCACAAAGAGGGACAGTCCCTGGCAGTGGGGTTTGGACAAGGCAAACATCATCGCGTATACAAGTTGAGTGTTCAGCGATGTTGAGCGGGATTACTCCCAAACAGACCGTGAAGCACTCGTCATCAGATGGAGCTGCGAACATTTCCATCTATACATCGACGGCAAAGAATTCACATGGTGATGGGTCATAAGCCATTGCAGCTCATCGAGAACAACTCAAGGTCCAAGCCGCCAGCCTGCATTGAGTGATGGGCTAGTTATATAATGAATCAACTAGCCTTAGTGACACTGGAAAAACAAATGTATAGCAATACTTATTGACAGTTACCAAAAACAACAATTCAGTCCAATTGCTACAATTTAGGATAGTTGCTTTCCAACCTTTAGAATCAATATCCTGGACAGCGGATGTGACTTACCCTGGTTTTGATTGGCTTTGAATGAATGCCATTGACTGAAAAGAAGAAAGCTTTACCTTGAGGATGAAAATCAGCATGGATACAAGAATTTCCTCAGAATTCATAAAATGTTACATCTTAATTTTACTACCAATATGGTAAATATACAGTAGCTGAAATACACAATTATTTTTTACGATTGATATCTACCATATCATATTCCTTTTTATAATTCTGAAGTTTTCCGTTGGTGCTGACATTGTGACTGTGCCAGGGGACCAGTAAAAAATAAGCTTATCTGGGTAAGTTGAGTTGCTTGTGAGACATGAGGAATGTCAGTAACTGAATATCACTGAAAAATTCTAATTGGGATATAAAAAACTGGAGAGACTATGTCTCTAGGTTGCCCTGGGAATGCCTTTGGATCCCCAAGAGGAGCTGGACCATGTGGCTGGGTAGAGGGAAGTCTGGGCCTGTTTGCTCCGGCTGTGGCCCCTGCAACCTGACTTCTGATAAGGGGCAGAAGATGGATTGCTAGATGGATGGATATAAAAAGTGTTATACATGAGTCAGTGATTCTCCAATTAAACATTTAAATGATAGAATAAAATGACTTGTTTGATGGACTCTTGGCAAGTATAAGCCCAGTAAAAGTGACAGTTTTCTTAACATAGAAGCAACCTTTCCTCATATACTACCACCGCTAATTGAAAATGAATACTTGACATTTCCTATGATGATAAGAGGCACTTCTAACAGTCATATTATCACACATTGGGTGGGGAGATGAGTAGGAAGTAGTGAGGGTTTAACAAACGAAGACTGACAAATCGTTAAAAAGAAAAAAAACCTTTTCAACACAACATGCCATTAATAAAGATCTCTAAAATCACAACGAAGTACGCACAATCTGTTTTTCCACATCACACTGGATATCGGTGTTTGCATATGACATGGTGTTGGTGTGAATTCATTTCATGTTAAATAGGCCACACACCCACTTCGTTGGAATTGTGAATGCTTGATTTTAATGGTGTGAATGAACTCTAAGGAAAGAATCTGGCAGAGAAGCTTGTTAAGTCCTTTACCTACCGTAAAATGCCGTGCCAAAGGGCCCGTCAGTGATTTTATCGTTGTCATGCTTGTCGCTCCATGTTTACGATTTGGGAAGTGTGAACTGTATCTATCAAACACACACACAAACTCTAAACATGTCCAAACACACACAAACACAAAATAATTAGTCAGTCACACAAATGCAAATTACTGTAAGTTATACACACCTCTTTACAATGATAACAATGGTACAGGTTTGCAATTACAGACTTAGGTTTCCAGCTGTGAAATTGCCCTTTTACAGCAGTTTATTCGTGTTTGTCTTTCTTTGAATGCACTATTACTCAGTATCACTCACCTCCTTCGGAGTAAAAATATCCATTTCTGTTTTTGGTCCATTTTTACTTGCAAATGCATTTGAGCTATTTCATTTTATCTGTACTTTGATTGCTCACATCTGGTTTCTAGCAGAGATTCTGAAAAAGAGGACCGGCTTTTGTATTGTTTTGTTCTGTCTATAGCAAGTAGTGTTTTGTCACTAACTTGCAGATTTTTTTTCATTTTCCCTTTTCTTTTCCACTTCTATCATGGCTGATTCATTCATGATCTATACTGCTGATCTATACTGCTGACCTTACGCTAATCGATCTTTAATATGTGACGATTCATCTAGCAGCTGTTATACAACCACATTTTCCCGATGAGGGGCTTGCTATTAATTGATTGATTGAAATTCTGTGTGCAGATAGAACACCCACACTGTGTAAAGGAACGAAATACGAGTGAGTCAATGCCTTGGAAAAAGAAGTATGTAGATTGCAAGCCAGTCAAACAATAACAAAGTATCTAGGCTGTTCATGCCGATTCATTGGTTTGTAGAATTGACTGTATCAAGTGTGTAGAATTTCTCAACCCAATGTGGCTAACTGGTGTAAACAGAAATATATCACTGTTCCCCAGCTACCAAACAATGAGCCTTCCTAATGACAACAGTTTGACATGAATTCTCTTGTTGACAATGCAAACTGGTGTTGTGATGTGTAGAAGAGGAAATGACGACACACCAACAGAACAATTAACCTTAAGAACATTAGGGAACACCCGTATATATAATGTGTAACCACGCCCTGCAGCCCTCAGTCCCAGGGTGAGGGCTACAACCTTTTGTGTCTGCCGCACAACCCCCCCATAGACACCCAGACAGGACTCCGGGCAACCACTAGTCCCTCACACGAGGCCTGAGGAATCTGCCAAAATGGCTGCGGCGTCCTTCAGTCGCGACGTCAGGAGGCGCTGGACACTGGACCTGCAGAGGTGCTGCTGGAGTCCTGGATGGAGGGCGACCACAACGAGAAATCTGGAAAGGGGAAACAACTTCACCTGCTACACAGGATGCCGGCTTTAACTGATCCAGCGCGACACGCTCCTTACGCCGCCCATGTCCAAAACCAAACCCTTAACGGCCACCTACAGTACGCAGAACAGTCCATCGTACGGGGGCTGCAGGGGCCAACGGTGAGTGTCATGCCGGACAAACACAAAATGAGCTGACATCAGCTCAGCAAGCAAAAACGACCTCGGAAAAACAATGGTGCTCGGGCCCGGAAGACGCGGGCCGAGAGGTGCGACATGATCCCTGAATGGACGGGACGTAGGAGCAGACCTCTCGGGCAAAACTCGTCTGGGACCTGCAGTGGCTGACCGAGAACTAGCTCGGCAGGTGAAGCGTTGAGATCCTCCTTAGTGGCTGACCGCAGCCCAAGCATGACCCATGGCAACCGATCCACCCAGTTGTCACCTGAGATTGTGTCCCACAACGCCGCTTTGAGGAACCGGTGGAAACGCTTGCATAGGCCATTGGCCTGAGGATGGTACACATCGTGCGGTGCACCATCGTCTCCAAAGACCCAGCCAGTGCCAACCAGAGCGCCGATATGAAATGGGGACCCCTGTCCGAGGTAATGTCAGACAGTGTGCCAAAACGGGCAACCCAAGAAGAAAGAAAAACCCGAGACATGTCCGCGGCCAAAGTGGAGGACACCTCCGGCCAACGGATGGTCCTGTCGACTATGATGAGTGGGTGCGTAAAGCCTTGTGAAAGAGGCAGGGGACCGACCAGGTCAACACGGACGTGGTTGAAAAGCCTTGCCGGAATCGGAAACAGCTCTAGGGCTGCCTTAACGTGCCAGTGAACTGTAGTATGCTGGCACGCCACACAAGCGGCTGCCCACTCCTTGACATCCCTACAAACGCCCAGCCAGACAAACTTCTCACACACCAGTGTAACGGAAGTTCATACCCCAGGGTGCGAGAGCGAGTGTTGGGACATCCGTATCACTAGGCTGATCGGCAGCCATAGCCACAAAATCAACCCCGACAAGCACAGGACACACAGGACACACAGGAACCTGCGACAGGCAATCCGCAACTGAATGGGACTTTCCCGCCACATGCCTAATGTCCGTGATAAACACCGAAACAGCCGTGAGATGCCGCTGCTGGTGAGCAGACCATGGCTCGGCCACATGGGACATGGCGAAAGTCAACAGCAAGTGGTCCACATACGCCATGAAAGAATGGCCCTCCAGAAGAAAATGCAAGTGCCGCGTCGCCAGGTGCAGGGCCAACAATTCCCTGTCAAAAACACTGTACTTGCAGTTGCTATCAAGCAATTTGTGGCTAAAGAACGCAAGTGGCTGCCAGGTGCCCGCCACCTGCTGCTCAACCACAGTCCCACCTGCAACATCGGATGCATCGGTCGTCAAAGCTATAGGAGGAGCGGCTGCGGAATGGGTGAGAAGGGCCACGTTGGCCAAGGCACGGCTCGCCCCGTCGAAAGCGCATACCCTCTCCGAGGTCCAGGCGTGCTAAGGATGCAGCAAACACCTTGCTTTTAAAAATCTCCAAATTGTATGCTTTTATCTGAACTCCAACTTTTACTGTTTGAGCCAAAATGCATCTATGTATGCATGTTGTAAGATGAGATGAGATGATGAGATGAGATGAGATGTACTTTCATGATCCCATTATTGGGTATTTGTTTTGAGTGCTTTCAACTCTGGCACTCTGGCAATGGTGCATGTCTTTGTGAGAAGGTTTGCATGTTCTTGCCCAGGTTAATCTATCAAAACAAGTGTTTGTGATTGCCAGTGGATGGATGACCTTTAGGGCTCCCAGGAGTCCTCTGTCACTTCATGTGGTTGGGATAGAGGAGAGTCAGAGAAAAAGCTGACAAAGATGTCAAGAAACACTTGCAGGGTGAATAAGTGTCTGTATTTGTGTTCATGGAAATTATTTTCTGAGCCAGCCCATTCTTTTCTGTATCACCCTGCTTCATATTTATGCAGTTATAGAGAGTCACACCTGGCAGCTGCCCAGTAAAACTGTGCTCCACTGCTGCAATTCCAATTTTACTCCTCTAAATCCAATTGAAAGTGAGTGCCCTGCTAAAAGGGCAAGTCACTACTAAGTGGTAAAAACTTGCCCAGAATTTCCAAGCAAGTACAAGAAATTCAAAAACTGCAGATTCTCTGGTCACAAGTTATTATTCCTAATCTTGAAGCCATCATCGTCCCTGTATCATCAATATCTAATGGACTATATCCATTTCATGCACTAAAACACTTTTAGTGAAATCATGTTTTTTATTTGGAAGTTATATATTTGGAATATATATATATATGCACACACACATACACATATATATATATAAAAAATATATTTAAGTCTTTAAGTATTTAAGTACTTTAAGTATTTATATATATATATACACACATACACACACACACAAACACACAAACACACACACACACGCACATATATGTATACACACACACACACATATATATATATATATATATATATATATATACATATATCCGTGACATGAGATTTGTGGCTGGGGAGGCACTGACTCTTTCAAAGTCAGATTTTCAAATATTGTATATGTATACACCCCCTTCAGTGAGGCAGAGGTACTGACTGCCTCCCCCCCTGCTTTTTTCACACGGCATTTTGTCAGATGAGCAAGACTAATATGCTACACACATTCGTGAAATACATGACTTTGACTATGGAACGAACATATATTAAAAGTGTATACACACATTTCATCTGGGACATACAGAGAGATAATTTGCATGTGCTCAATGTGAGTAGCAAAAAAATTGAGCAGCTCAACCCAGTTTGTCAGGGATTGCGCAGTCGGAAAGGAGGCACAGCTTGTTTCTGCCTCACTTAACATCTGTCCACTGTATTTGAACAGAAAAATACACAAATTCAGTGATATTGACAATAAAAATCATTGGAATGTTTGGAATCATACAAAAACTTCTATCAAAACTTCTATCTAAACTTTCTATCACAGATCAGTGGAGTAATATTTACAAATGTATTTCTTATCATTATTTGTTTTTTTTGATGACATAGTGGGGGCACTACCTCCCCTGCCTTCCTTGACCGCACGTTACAAATATATATCGTTTATATATAGCATATAGCTTCTGACTTTGCATATAAGAACTAAAGAGCATTTGCTGAGCATTTGTTGCATATGCATGGATGAGAAGACCATTTGAACAATCACTCAGCTTGTACATATTAGGTAAATTAGGGATTGCAAAAACTACATTTTGATGACTTAAGGTGAATATAAAATGTGAGGTCATTAATAAACCATACGCTATTATTCGAGGTGAGTAGTATCAAGTTGTACGAGGAGTCTTTGTGGTAACGTAGAAAAACTGAGGCTGACAGAGAATATCAGTCTGTCCTCGTACATTTACCAAAGAAATAAGAACCAGAAACTGGATGAAATTTTTTTTTTGCTTTCAAAACAGAGATAAGAAGGTGTCTTGAATTCACTCCGAAAGAGGCAGAGATTCCTGAGCTTTTTACTCTTTTTAACTCAACATCAGTTCATCATTCAACAGTCTTCCCAAGTAACATATTGATGTGAATAACAGGCCAGGCATGATTATCAGAACATCCTCCATTCTCTACCGCTTATCCTACACTCAGGGTCACAGGGGAATAGGGAGCCTATCACATATGCCATCGGGCGAGAAGTGGGGTACACCCTGGACTGGTCGACAGTCAATGGAAGAGCCACAAATAGACAAACAACCATTCACTCTCTATCAGACCACCATTCCATTGAAATTCATATTTTTTGGAAAAAAAGGACTTTTCAAAAGTCCAATTATTCAGACAGTGATCTCATATTCCACCTATATTTAGAGTTAATCTTCTTGACCATGGAAAATGATTTAAAAAAGATAAGTACATTCATGCTGACATATTTCCAGAAGATCTTATTATACTTTAATTGGTTTTATTTTGCAGATCTGGACGATTTTGACAGTCATGGTGGAAGACTAAATTGTGGCACTTGTACAGGCACTTAAATTCAATACAGAAGTGAGCTTAGATACTTTAGACTGACAACAGATGTTTGGTGTATTTGCTTTTTTGGCTGTAAAAACACAGAGTTTGTAAATAGCTGACACACCTGCATATTGGATGATGGGATGTGTGAATCCAGACAGACACACAAATTGGGAACCTACAGCTGCAATGGCATTTAGGTAGTGACATTTTCCAAATGACATTTTGTCCGTGGCCAAAGCCATAGTCACTGAGCGTGAACCCAATCATGTTGTCTCCTGCAACTACAATGTGCACGCAAATAAAAAAAACATTGGTGTGACTTAAACTGAGAAGCAATACATTCTGGTATGTATCTTACCATGTATCTTCAGCCATTCATCAACCTTTCAAGTTATAATGTTGCATATCTTTTAGCCTTCCAGATGCTTTGGTTGACCTTAGAAATTATACTAACCGCCATGTATTTATGTCTGCAATACTCATTTAACAATTTGAAAATGACACTGGTTAAGACACTGTGGAAGACAGACTAGTGGATGCAAAATTATTTTTATAGTTGCATTAAATAATTGGTTTAAATTTCATTACAGAAATAAAAATATAAAACAAAAATTCAAGGTGAATTTTGTCTCCATCTCATTTGACAGTAAAAAGCACATATTTTTCTTTGGGATTTATCTCCTTTAGATCATATTCACAAGTGTCTCATACATCTCTGCTGAACCAAGGGACATGTTTCTATGTACAGAGGACAAAGCACTCACCAAACTGAGTTTGTAACGAGCTTAAGTCAAACAACCTCTGCTAATTTAAAACTCAAAATATGCCTGCTGCTCCGTGGTTTGTAGTGGTTGTTCTTAGTCCCTTCATTAATTAAGGGATGTGTTTTCAACAAAACAAAATAGACCAATCGGAAGGTTAGCCCTCCTTTAACTAACAGTTTTGCCAGTGACATATCTGTCTGTGGAAGGTGGTAATATGAAGTTGCACATCCTGAAGACGAGCACATTTTGCTCCACTGAAATCAATGGTCCTGTGAGAGAAAGTCAGTCACATCCATGCAAATTAATAAAATTCCGGTAAGTACATTAAGCATCAATCTCCTTGAAACAGTTGACTCTCAGCATAATTGTTCGACACTTATCAGCTATGATCAGGTCCTGG
Source organism: Fistularia tabacaria (assembly GCA_901007705.1). Classification (NCBI taxonomy): domain Eukaryota; kingdom Metazoa; phylum Chordata; class Actinopteri; order Syngnathiformes; family Fistulariidae; genus Fistularia; species Fistularia tabacaria. The sequence goes on along the minus strand of CAAKHD010006911.1, from coordinate 18,407 downwards.
CCCTCAGATAAAACAGGTTATTGAAATTGGAATTTGGAATTATCTTTTTGTATTCAGATTTTAATGTTGATCCATAGTAAAATTAACATAGTTTCAGAAAATGAAATGTAGCTTTAACGCTTCAGAAAATATCACAAGATATCCTGCAAGAGCCCTTTTTTGTTTTATGATCTAAAAATGAATTTAGATAATCCAGAAATCTGAGAAGACGAAAGCAGATTATTTCACATTCTTGTCAAAATCTTCTTATTGTGGCAACTTGACTTGATTTTCTTTGCTTGAAGACATTTATTGTATATATATGTATTTTAAGATTTTGAAAGGCCTTTGGTTGATCAATTTTTTAAACTATTTAAAAAAAATGAAATGAAAAAACAAGGACAACCTTGAAAAACACCCTTTGCTTCTTTCACTGATAATATATTTATTGAGTCTGCTGTAAATGCATTGGCAAATGTACCATAAATGAAAGAACATTCTGACCCTTTTCTGTCATTGCACACAGTCATTTAAAAATGTATTCCTAAAGGAACTGTCAATACTGTTGTGATTAAATTAAGTGTTTAAGTTTAAATGCAGAACTGTTGTACACTAATTAAGAGGAAATCAGTGCATATAAAATGAAGACAATCATTTTAACCAATGTATGAGACATTAATAAACTATGTAAAAGAAAGACTCAAATAATGCTTTGACAGAGTGAATTGTATGGTGGATAGCTATCCTTATCAAATGGACTAATTGGATGTTTCCCTGAAGTGTAACATAAAGAGGCTGTTTTATACTACTCGCTCTTGGTCTGAAAGACTGGACAATGTGCAGAGTGGAAAACTAATCGCTAACAACTTCACAGGAACAGACTTTCAGACACATTTAAACACAAGAGTTCAACATATGGGCAATCTGGCCAGAACAGAGATTCCTGTTAAAGCGATCTTTTCAGGAAACATTTAGAAAATGTTTTTCTTTCACGGAGCTTTAACCGAGTGAACAGAAAATTCTATATACCTAAAAATTATTACAGAGATAACAGACAAATAAATTAGGCAATTAAAATTAAAAAATCTCAAAGCCAGTTGCATGGAGGAATGCAATTAACCCCAAACACAGATGTTGGAGAGTTATGCAAATAACAGTGCACATATTCTGATAACAACCGCCTTACCTGTTTGAGAAGTATTTCTGACCAGGAAAGTTATGCGCACTTCCTTTTCCAGTTTGGAGGTCAGATTCTCTCCTCCATGTCTGAAACATGGCCTGGAAAGTCGAACTTGCAAAATTTTTCTGTAGGCCAGTTATCAGCAACTAATTGCTCAGAGCCTTATAAAGTGTAATGATATTTCAAATAAAGACAGTCCAACATTGTGTGGTCCAAAATGCCCCAAAACATTTCTTTGTCACACTTTGGGGTGTATAAGTACCAGTGTTGGGCAGTCAGGGCCTGCAAGGTTGAATCACAGACTGATTTTAACTACATTGTATCCATGAATACTTATCAAATAATTCCAAATGGTCTGACCACTTCCTTTCATAGCTTTTTCCCTGGCTGTGCTGCTTCCAGACATGTATTTTCATATTAAAGTATTAAACCAATCACATTTCAGGCATTATTTGTTGTCAGGCAGGGTCAAAGTCAAAGAAATCTGCCTGGAGGCCAGCAGAATCAGATTCGCAGGTGCTCTAGCAAGAAATAAACATTGATGAAACTGTTGCTTCAACCAGTCAGATTTTGAGTTGCAACACCAAGGCCTTCTATAAGAATATGGTAACGTCAGCATGTCAAACGCCCTTCGATTTGATAGTCACAGAGTGAACTAGCCATAGTTGTGTTGATATGATAGCTAAATTGTCAACCCATGATGGCTGTAGGAAGAGAAGAAATTAACGTGGTTGCAGATTTATTGTCAAAGCCATTTTCAAGACTGACTTTTCAAGAAAAGCTGGACATCGTTCAGAAAGGTCAGGCAATTTCAAAGCTAGCAGGCCTGTTACAGTGAGGAAAAGGATTTGGATTTTAACTGTGAGCGTTACCCCTGTCACAGGCTCTGAGGAACACTGCAAATTGTATTGCTGGGAGTGCTTGTTATTTGTCATTGATTGACATTGTGTTTGGACTCACACTGGGTTTGTAAATTTGACTTGCCTAACCAAGGCAGCAACGAGATACCAGAGCACTCCCGGACACTGAAAACTTTTAGAGCATCGGGCAGCTGTACACATATGTGTGTTTGGCGCTGACCATCCCCGTGTCCACTGCCTCGATTGAGCGAACATTTTCAGCCTGAAAGCGAATTACAACTTATGCCAGAAATATGAAAGGGCAGGCTTCACTTTCGGCATTAGCTTTGATGGGGATAGAAAAGGACTTTTTGATGGAGCTGAAGCGCACGGATAATCTATACGACAGAGTAATTGAACTCATTTTGAGGAAAGAAAGGAGGATGGATTTTGTGTACAAATAATCCAAATTTTTGGCATGTAAATGTTTCTTTTTTCCTAAATAATATTGCAATTTTATGAGGGCATTATTGTTGCTTGATTATGTGTGTTGCAGTTGTAGCTGCAGTAGAAGGAGACTTGTGCATTCCGGGTTTGTTTCTTCAGCAACAGCATATATTGTGGCTCTAGAATTATCTGCGATGTAACAGCTCTTTATACTGTATTTCTGCAAAATAAGATGGTTTTTATAGCCATAAAACAGTTATTGAGGGGTGGATTGATGAATGGAGCACTACTGAAGGCCTAGGTGTGAAATGCACAGCCTGCCACTGATGAGGACCCAAGTGCAACACAACTCGGCACCAACAGAGATGGAGTTCAAAACACAACTTTACTTAGGGTCCAGAAGCAGGTGAACAGTTACTTGAAAACAGGCGAGTGCTGGGATGGTAGGCCAGGTAGGAGCATCTACCTACGAGCCAGGAACACAAAGAGGCTAGGTCCGTAGGAGGAGACCAGGCAGGATGCCGCTGACATCCTGAATGGGGCTGGGAACTTGAAGGGGCAATGTCGGTATGGGGAGGCCAGGCATGGCGGCACTGACATCTGGTGGGCCAGTGGAACACTGAGAGTTGGAAGGTCTTGCCTGGTACTGAGGGAATGCTGTCACTGACCCTGTGGAGAGAAGGAAGACAGAACAGGGGACGCAGTCCCTTGTACAGGCTCAGGGCATATGGCATCCAAGGGAGCACAAGAGAGAGACAGAGAGGATGAGCCCTTTTACATACTCAGAAGTGGGACAGCAAAAGGTGCAACGCAAAGTGTGCGAAGAGGACAGCAAAAGATAATGACATCCATGAACAAAGCCAGAATGATACAGACAAGAACTGGGTGAGGGCACAGTAGCGAGAAAGGCAGACAGGGAAAGGATTAGCTCCCCTTTCCTGTCCAGATTAAGAACAACAGACAGAAGACATGAGAGTGAGAGGATGAGGAGTAACCCCCGTGCAAAAAACAAAACGTAAATGTTTTTATGCTGATTCAAAACTGGAAGTAGGCGCAGTGTGGCCAATGTATGGGCAAAATTTAACATTATTACATTTCAGATGTGAGTCTTATTTGTTACAGTAATGAAAAATAAATCAAATGAAAAATGTTTGTCATGCATTTTGTCTATTCTCACAGTTCATCACTTGGACAGACGACAGCTTTGCCAATATAGTTGGTCATAATCAGAGCAGAGACTGCAGACTCTGCATTCACAATATACTTACTCAATATACTTACAAGGCTGACTGATGTTCCACTTAATTTGTTTGTCAAACCTATATTTTCAGATAACTCATGGCCCCTTGCTTCCAGCACAAGCCCAAACACACACATCGAAAACAAGACAAAAATACTTGAACACAGAGGAGAGAGTGTGCTACAGCAACAAAATGAGGGATCTCGAAATCAGAGTCTAAAAGAGAGAGATGTTTTCTTTTTTGCACAGTGAGCCCCTAAATAATTCAAAAAGGAAGAGATCCATCACAGTATTGCTATGTTTTTCTGTTGAATATTTATACTGCGTATAAAAATGTTATGGGCCAGCTGGTGGCAGTCATACATATGTGGATTTCTTTTTTTCATTCTGATGGATATGAAAATATAATGGTATCCAGTAAATATTGTCAATGTGAGCTAATTTTCCGCTGCATTTTAATTTGGAAACTAAATAGATTCAAAAAAATGCCCCTGAATTAATTAAGAGAAACGGAAAAATACTATGTAATGAATCATTGAGCTCAAATGCTAATAAATGGCTCCAGATCTGTCCTTATCAAAGGTGCCTGAGTGGATATAGAGAGAGACTGCACATCATGTTTTATGTTTTTAAGCTCAGTACATTTCATTCATGTCCTGTAAGGCTGATTTCTGGACCCGCCCTCTTGAGTTATTGAAGCAAAATGTTTCCCTAAAACAGAACTGACAGGGCTTTCTCCTATGATTTGGGCTAAGTCAGTATTTGTATACATCACCAAGGGTGTCTCCCAGAAATAGAGCCCAGGGAACCGAAGGATTTTTTTAATTTTTTTGCTTTGACATAACCAAGTTCTTCATTTATTTGTTACCACTTGTGCACACTTAACTGGGTAATGTCACTCAAAGCCAGATTCACTATTTGCCAATGCAGCAGCTCCCAAGTACAGTGTCATAACGCTGGGAATCTGATGATGTTGTAGCTACGATAAAATATTTTAAGCAACGCAACTCTATGCAACAAAGAAAACCTCGAAAATGTTGTATACAAATACATTCATCTTTTTTTCCAATGTTATATTTAACAGTGTGGTTTATTTAAATGTAAAGATGGCATGAATTACTGCCAGAAAAGAGGAATAGACAAACAAGCGGATTTATATGTCTGTTTGTTTGTGTTTTGTCATTAAAGTACCCTATCAGATTGATAGGGTACTTTAACACAGCATCCTCATTAGTATGACTATAATCATTGTTATATTTTTTTCTCCTGCCAGCATGGTGGCGCAGTACTTAGTGCTTCTGCCTCAAAGCAGGAAGAAACCTGATTTGATTCTGACAGGGGACATATGAGGAGCTTGCATGTTCTCCCTGTATGTGTGTGGATTTCCTCTGCTTTTGTCCGAGAGTCCAAAAACATGCAGCAGGTTAATTGGGAAAATTGCCCAGATGTGAAAATGAGAGAGTAAATGATTGTCTATCTATATATGTGGCCCTGCGATTGACTGCCGACAAGTCCGGGGTGTACCCTGCCTATCACCTGATAGCAGCTGGGATTGGCTCCTCTGACCCTAAGTAGGATGAGCAGTAGATAATGGATGGATATTTTTTTCTTCCCGAGCTCAACAACTGGTATTTCATAAAAGAGCTTCAATTCTCCTGATTTATTCCTTTTCAACATTAATGAAAAATTGCTGGTTCTTGCTGGCACCTTTTTCTTTTAGGCAGTCAAAATACCTCAATAATTTATGAACAAATGAAAATGTAGTTTTCAGCAGCATTTACTTTGAGTATTTTGAAGGAACACATTTTTCTTTACTTATCTCTGCTCTTCAAATTATACTTTGTCAATCAGTTGTTACCTTTAAGCTCAGCTTGAGATATGGGTTTACTCTAAATTTCAGGGTAACTAATTGGTTATGTTACAGTAGATGTACATGGTGATTAGATCAATCACTGGATGTGAAGTCCCAAACCAGCTCTCATAATAACGTCAAATTTTTAGATTCTGCACTGGATAATGTACAGATGTTCATATTTGTATGGATCCATTGGGGCTCCCTCTATTAAGCATCAAACATTTGTTGAATGTTCATTTTCTAAGGTGGGAAAGGATCCGCTTAATAACTGCCATAATTGCCATTGAATTACCAATAATAACTTTTCCAGCTCTGTTGGTACAATTTTACAAACTTACAACTCCATATATTAATTCATTCATTTATTCATTCCTTATCTACAGCTTACCCTGCACTTAGGGTCTCAGGGATGCTGGAGCCTAGCCAGCTCTCATTGGATGAGAGGCGGGGTACACCCTGGACTGATCGCCAGTCAATTGCAGGGCCGTAGGGCCACAGAAACAGAAAAACATTTACTCTGTCACACATCTGGGCAATTTTCCAATTTTTCCAATTGACCTTCTGCATGCTTTTGGACTGTGTGAAGGAGTTACAAGGAGAAATGAGACATGAGGAGAACATGCTAACTCCATACAAAAGTGTCAATGATTATCAGAAAAAAAATAATAATTTATTACATATTTACATATTTTATTGTTTGTTCTGTATCAGATATTTAAAATTCAAAGACAAACAAGCCTCTATGTCAGATAACAGGGTGGGCTGGCTGTGTTTGACATTGGGTTTAATTCTTGGGTTTCCATGGATTGTTTGCCAGCAGATCACAGGGGCTCGTATGGTGACTTATGCACTTCTGTTTATATCTGTAACTACAGTACATACAATTTAGAGTCTTCAGTTGACCTCCTGTACATATTCTTATGATTTTTCAGAATATGGCTGTTAATTTTGTTGGTGTTTGCTGCTGGTAGATTTAACAGTAGCTGTAGTTCCATTATTATGCTTTTTGTGTTACTTTTCAGTGTGTTGTTTGCTGGCCTCAATCCAATTTTCATAGTTACTATGGGTAGTGATGTGTTGTCTGTTGCATTATTGTACCATAGACACTTGAAAGACATGCCTCAGGTAATGTTTCAAATATAAATACATTTTCGTTGTAAAGCCTGTGATGCCAGAAAAATGCATAAATAGGGCCCATTTTGTACAACTATAATCTACCCTACATCATTTTCAGTTTTGAAACATTAATGGTTTTCAATATGGTCATATTGCGCACACACACATGCACGGACGCATACACACACACACACACACACACACACACACACACACACACACACACACACACACACACACACACACACTCTCACACACACACACCACACACACACACACTCTCACACACACACACACACACACACTCACACACACACACACACACACTCACACACATACTCACACACACGCACAACACACGCACACACACACACATACACGCACACACAAACACAGATACACACACACACACAATATAACAGTTGTAAAGAATCATT